>JARYGA010060974.1:0-48227 GCA_030545235.1 Helianthus tuberosus
TATCAATTCTTGTTCGATTTCAAACACTATATCGCTTTCTGGAAGGTTATACGCGCACTGATGCGTAAATATAACCAGTTTAATCCAACGAACACTCCGGAATAGTGAAATAGGCTTAACATACCTTAAATAACCTTTACATAACTTAGAAATAAGTTTTGAAGGCTTTGGTATGGCAAAAACATGTTAAATCGCTTACAGGGACTAAAGTTGACAAACTGCGAAAGTATGCCAATATGAACTGTAACAGACATTCCGGAACATGACCATAAGTTAAACATACCATAAATATCCTTTACATAGCTTAGAAATAGGCTTTGAGGTGTTCGGTATGCTAAAATAAACTTTTGTGTCATTCAGGGACTAAAAGCGTCAAAAAGTGCACAAGTTTGCATTTTTACGCATAACTTACGTTCTGAATACATCCGGACATCCAAAAATTTATGTAAGCATGACTACATTATATTTTAGTGTTCGCCATAAGAAAAATCCATTTGTCGCGTCATTTGGACCGTTTTACGCGCTTATGCGCATTCCGTCGTAATTAACCGAACATCGCGTTCGTACGGCCAAACGAACCGACATCCGAGATATTTTTGAGCACAATTTAAGTTCCCTATACTTTAACTTCATTTTAGAGCTTTGAAATGGGGTTAACGGGGCTTAAACGTGTCAAAAATGCATCAAAAACCAAGTTTAGGGGCTGCAGGGACCAAAACTGTAAATCTGCCAAAGTTGTTACCTTACGGACCTCAACATTGGCAGCTTTGAGGTCCGTAAAGCAGTCCCCAGAACAGATTAGATTAAACAGTCAGCAATTTGCAGCTGTTTAATCCTCACCCACACATTTCCCACTTGCCTAATCAGCTGATAAGAACCATTTTTAGGCACCACAACTTTCCGACACTTGTACGGATACGATTAAGGCACGATATTCGACAAACGATCTTAACGGTTCGGGTATTCCTATAAATACCCAACCCACTTAACTTCAAAAATCACTAGAATCTGATCATTTGTGCTCTAAGTTGAAACCTTTGTTTCATACCTGAGCTATTTTGATCTTGATTAGCATTCGGGGACCTTTCGTAAGTATTCTTTCGTTCTTTTATCGCTTTCGAGTCCGAAAGTCAAACTTTGTTTGACTTTCTGCATTGACCAGTTTATGGTCGATGCGAAGTTCATTTGAACTTCATAACGTGAGCGTGATCACGATGGTTATAGTCCCTAGTGACTATACCTACTGATTACCACGTTATCTAGGCTCAGTGACGAGCCGTAGTTTCGGGCAGAATACGTATTCTTGCGTATTTTGTAACCAAACTACTCTTAGGTATCACAACCGTTTGTTGTGATACCAAACCTATTTTCTAAACTTAGTTAAGCATGTTTTAACATGCTTAACTCGTCACTTTTAGTTTAGTGCTTATATAGGGTCGTAAGGTAAGCGATCTAAACAATCGCTTATACTTTCGAACCCGACCCGTTTGGTCGATCATTAGGATCCGACCAAACACATTAGGTGACCATAGTATATAGGGAATAACCTTACGAGGTTATACCTTATGGTCGCTTTGTTTAAGTAGTTGTATGATAGGTAGTTTATATGCCTTAGGTAAATTACCAAAATACCCCGTTGATGCCAAAATTCATTTTAAACATATGCAACATAACTTTTGACATCTAAACTGTTTTGAAAACCATATTAGACATGTTAAGGCATATATTACTTATCATAGGACTAGTTAGGCGGTCCGAATGCGTTTCACGCGAACGACGCGTTAAAGTAGCATAAGCTACCTAAACGGGTCGTAATGGGTCACAAGCACTTAGGTTAGGTTTCATTTAGTATGTAGGCTTTATTAAACCATACTACATGAGTTCCCATACTCATTTGGTTTACGAGCCCTCATTCTATCCGATCTTCCGATTTAGGTCCGGTTTATTAATGTAGTTACCTATACTAGGTGCCGTTTGATATCCGCGATCTCTAGCATTGTTTAGTTGTTACTCAAGGACTACTGAGCAATCTCAGGTGAGTACATAGACCCCTCTTTTACTGTTTTCCAAACTGTTTTGGGGTGGAACACATGTGCCTACTTGATACTTTCATGTTTTCCTGTTTTGACATCATATACTTACTATGTTCATTAGTACATTATAGTACATGATTTCATTACATTTCATGCTATGTATGCCCATTGTGTGCGTACTTAGTACATCGTTTTTCATTGCTTTTCTGTTGCATATGCTTATCCAGCATATGAACACATTATACTACATATTGAACCGTTGTAATCATTTGACTGTGATCCGTTGATATCTGTGAACCGTTTGTATCTGTGAACCGTGTGAACCGTATTTGACATAGACATTTCGGCATAGACATTTTTAACATGATTGACATTTGATCATGCATTTCCCACAAAACATAACTTTGATTTAAACCAAGTTTTACTTCAATACTTTGTTTTTGTGTATATGGTTTAGTTGAGACATTTCACTTGCCATACATGATATTTTGACATAGACATTTGACATGGATATTTGACATAGACATTTTGACATTGGTTTGGTTTGATTAAATGATTAAGTAACGATGCGTGTGTAATATGATACAAGCATGGTGGATACGCCGCTGGTACTTCCTATATATAAATGTTTGTATGGTATTACATATTGTAGCGTTATTTAAATCATTTCAGTTTGAGACATAGAACATTTTATACAAATAACATACTTTTCACAAGACATTGTTTTACAAACAACTTATCTTATACAAACTCATCTTACATGGTTATTTATTTAACCATACATTATTTACTTATTTATACATATCATCTGATCTTATCGATTTTCAAATGATTTACAAAACAAAGCAAATTACAAGGTTCATGACTAAACATTTTCTCAAACATAAGTCATGGAACCTATTTTCACAAAACCTATGTATCTCACAGGCATTTTTATGCTGACGTACCTATTTTCACATATGTTTTTCAGGAACTGTTGCATAAGATGATCAAGATACATATAGGCAGACTTGGGCTTTAGTGACAATAAAAGATGCAAGACTAGTTAATTTTGTTGTATTTCCTTGATTGATTAGACATTGTAGCACTTTTAATCAATAAAACGAAACTTCAATTGCCATGGATTTGAAACAATTAATTCTGTTACAACACTCCCCGATGTTTCCGCCACGTTTTGTATGTTCCACGTGGTCGGGGTGTGACACAAAACAAAGTATTGAAGTAAAACTTGGTTTAAATCAAAGTTATGTTTTGTAAGATATATGCATGCTATACTGAATATGAACATTTATGCGGTATTGTGAAAATTCATACATCCAAGCCTTGAGACAGACGGATAACTATGTAAAAGTGAGTTATCAAGAGAATATGTATTCGGATTCGGTCATTCCTTTCATCCCCTTTCCCTGGGATGTCCGGAACGGGATTTGTCAAGTCCTATGGTACCACTACCTACTACCGAGCGGCATGATCGGTGTTAATGAATGTATAGTATAGTTTAAACAAACCAAATGTCATACCAAAATGTAAGCATGTTTTATGAAGATAATGTACCTAGTATGCTAGAGTAAACGTACAGGGTAGAGCTATAAAACAATGTGTCCATATGTTACTGGAACATATGCAACAGAGATGCAGTATAAAACAATGTACTAAGTATGCAAAGTCATCATACAAAGTAGAAAAGTCATGTAAAACAATGTACTAAGCATGTTATCAGTCAACATACATAGCAGAAAAGTAATGAAATCATGTACTATAATGTACTAACAAACATAGTCGGTATATGATGTGAAAACAGGAAAGCATGAAAGTAACAAGTAGGCACATGTGTTCCACCCCAAAACAGTTTGGAAAACAGTAAAAGAGGGGTCTATGTACTCACTTGAGATTGCTCAGTTGTCTAAAGATAACCACCAAGCAGTGCTAGAGATCTCGGAATCAAACGGCTCCTAATATAGGTAACTATGTTAAATAACCGGACCTAAATCGGAAGACTGGGTAGCATTAGGGTTTGTAAACCAAACGAGTGTGGAGACTCGTGTGATATGGTTTAACAAAGCCTACATACTAAATGAAACCTAAAATAATTGTTTACGACCCATTACGACCCGTTTAGGAAGCTTATGCTACTTTAACGCGTCGTGCGCGTGAAACGCGTTCGGACCGCCTAACTAGTCCTATGACAAGTATTATATGCCTAAACATGTTACATAATCAGTTACGTGACAAAAGTTTAGGTTACATATGCTTAATTACCAATTATACATGAAAAGGGTATTCTGGTAATTTACCTAAGGCATATAAACTACCTATCATACAACTACTTAAACGATGTGACCATAGGGTATAACCTCGGAAGGTTATTCCCTACCTACTATGGTCACCTAATGTGTTTGGTCGGATCCTAATGATCGACCAAACTGGGTCGGGTTCGAAGGTATAGGCGATTTATTAGATCGCCTACCCTACGACCCTAGACAACGTGGTAATCAGTAGGCATAGTCCCAAGGGACTATGACCATCGTGATTACAATCACGTTGCGAAGTTCTAACGAACTTCGCATTGACCATTACTGGTCAATGCTGAAAGTCAAACAAAGTTTGACTTTCTGACTCGAAAAGCAGTAAAAAAATAAGGAAAAGAACGAAAGAATACTTACGAAGGGTCCCCGAAAGCTAACCCAGATCAAAATAGCTCAGGTATGAAACGAAGGTTCCAACTTAGAGCCCAAATGATCAGATTTGTGAGAAATGAAGAAAAGGGGGTGGGGTATTTATAGGAATACCCGAACCGTTAAGATCGTTTGTCGAAACTCGTGCCTTAATCATGTCCGTACAAGTGTCGGAAGGTTATGGTGACTAAATTGGCACTAACCATAGGCTATCAACATGTGGCAAAGGATTTGGGAGTGCAAAACAGCTGTAAACAGCTGTCGATACATCGAATCTGGTCCCGAAAATGCGAAAAATGAGTTTTCTGCATGTTTCTGCCCAGAATAGGCAGTCGCGTAGCGCTACTGCCAAGGCATTAGGCAGTCGCGCTACGCTAGCACCCCCCCTGAATCAGAAAAGTTTCAGAATTGGCAGAAATGGTCCCTGCAGCCCGTTTAAGCGATTTTCGATGTGTTTGAACCCCGTTAACCTCATTTCAAGGCTCTAAAATGAAGTTAAAGTATAGGGAACTCAAAACATGCTCAAAAATATCTCGGATGTCGGTTCGTTTGGTCGTACGATCGCGATATTCGCTTAATTACGACGGAATGCGCATAAGCGCGAAAAACGATCCAAATGACGCGACGAATGGATTTTTCTTAAGGCGAACACTAAAATATAATGTAGTCATGCTTACATAAATTTTTGGATGTCCAGATGTATTCAGAACGTAAGTTATGCGCGAAAATGCAAACTTGTGCACTTTTTGACACTTTTAGTCCCTGAATGACACAAAAGTTTATTTTAGCACACCGAACCCCTCAAAGCCTATTTCTAAGCTATGTAAAGGTTATTTATGGTATGTTTAACTTATGGTCATGTTCCGGAGTGTCTGTTACAGTTCAAATTGGCATACTTTCGCAGTTTGTCAAGTTTAGTCCCTGTAAGCGAATTAACTTTGATTTCACCACACCAAACCTTCCAAAACTTATATCTAAGTTATGTAAAGGTTATTTTAGGTATGTTAAACCTATTTCACTATTCCGGAGTGTTTTTTGCATTAAACTGGTTATATTTACGCATTAGTGCGCGTATAACCTTCCAGAAAGCGATTTAGAGTTTGAAATCGAACAAGAGTTGATATGTGCAAAAGATACACATATTTTTACCAATCCCAAGTATGAAATATAATATTTCATTGGTTCGGTATTTGTTTGATGGCCGTGAAGGCACAGGTGTTACACTTTTCCGATTCTTTCAACGATCTTGAATGGTCCAACATATCGTGGTGCAAGTTTTCCTTTCTTCCCAAATCTGATTACACCTTTCCAAGGAGATACCTTGAGTAGGACGAGATCACCGACGTGGAATTCCAAAGGCTTGCGTCGTCTATCCGCATAATTCTTTTGACGGCTTCTAGCTGTTAAGAGGTTGTCGTGAATTTTCTTGACTTTTTCTGTAGTCTCTAGAATGAGTTCAGGTCCAGTGAGCTGAGCTTCACCAATCTCATCCAGCAGACCGGCGAACGACATTTTCGACCGTATAAAGCTTCGAAGGGAGCCATGTTGATGCTGGAGTGATAACTATTATTGTAGGAGAATTCGATCAATGGAAGGCGCGAATCCCAACTACCACCAAAATCAATCACACAAGCTCTAAGCATATCCTCCAATGTCTGGATTGTTCTTTCAGATTGTCCATCCGTTTGAGGATGATAAGCTGTGCTCAAATTGAGTTGGGTTCCCATAGCAGATTGCATGGTTCTCCAAAAGTGAGATGAGAATCGAGCATCTTGGTCTGATATGATGTTCAAAGGAACACCATGTCGGGATACAATCTCATCTACATAGATCTTGGCAAGCTTGTCAGTAGAGAGATCCTCACGGATTGGCAAGAAGTGAGCAGATTTTGTCAAACGATCAACTACTACCCAAATGGCATCATGACCTCTATTAGTGCGCGGTAGTTTAGTAATGAGGTCCATGGCAATGTTTTCCCATTTCCAAACCGGTATCTCTGGTTGTTCCAATAATCCAGAGGGATGTTGATGTTCTGCCTTAACCTTCAGACAAGTAAGGCATTTTGATACGTATAAGGCAATGTCTTTCTTCATTCCCGGCCACCAATACTGGGTTCGAAGATCCTTATACATTTTGTCTGCACCAGGATGAATTGAATAACGAGACCTATGAGCTTCATCCATCAATAAGGTGCGGAGATTGTCTATACTTGGGACCCACAAATGGCCCATGAAATAGAATATCCCAAAGTCTCTCAATTCAAGCTCAGGTTTAATGTGACACGGTAATTCTTTACCCATCAAGCCTTGTGTAACACAAGAATGTTGAGCTTGAAAGATGCGGGTTTGAATATCAGATCGAACTCGAACACAATGAATCTTGACTCTTTCTTTTCGACTTAACGCATCGGCTACGACATTCGCCTTACCAGGATGGTAGCGAATCTCGCAGTCGTAGTCGTTTAGAAGTTCTACCCAACGTTGTTGCCTCATGTTAAGTTCTTTCTGGTTGAAGATGTGCTGGAGACTTTTGTGGTCAGTGAAAACCACACATTTTGTTCCGTAAAGGTAGTGTCTCTAAATCTTGAGTGCAAAAACCATAGCGCCCAACTCAAGATCATGAGTCGTGTAGTTTTTCTCATGGATTTTCAATTGTCTTAACGCGTAGGCTATGACTTTGCTTCTCTGCATGAGAACAGAACCAAGGCCTAGATTCGATGCGTCACAATATATGACAAAGTCGTCGTTTCCCTCAGGTAAAGACAACACAGGAGCGTCGCAGAGTTTTTGTTTCAAGGTCTGAAAAGCTTCTTCTTGTTTGGGTCCCCACTCAAAAGGTTTATTCTTTTGAGTTAAGGCTGTGAGAGGAACCGCAATCTTGGAGAAGTTTGAAATAAATCGGCGGTAATAACCCGCGAGACCCAAAAATGAACGAACCTCGGTAGGAGTAGTTGGTGTATTCCAATCCTTAATCGCACTGATTTTGGCGGGATCTACATGTATACCTTGTTCGTTAACAATATGTCCCAAAAATTGAACTTCCCTAAGCCAAAATTCACACTTGGAGAATTTAGCGAAAAGTTGTTCCTTCTTTAGGAGTTCCATTGTTAGACGGAGATGTTGTTCGTGGTCAGCTCGTGTCTTGGAATAAATCAAGATGTCATCAATAAAGACGATGATGAACTTATCTAAATAAGGCTTACAAACCCTATTCATTAAGTCCATGAAGACGGCAAGAGCATTCGTTAAACCGAAAGGCATAACAGTAAACTCATAGTGGCCGTATCGTTTGCGGAAAGAAGTCTTGGGAATATCTTCTTCGGATACGCGAAGCTAATGATACCCAGAACGTAGATCAATCTTCGAAAAGCAGGTAGCACCCTGAAGCTGATCAAAGATATCATCAATACGAGGTAGGGGATATCGATATTTGATGGTGAGTTTGTTAAGCTCACGGTAATCGATACACATTCGGAATGATCCATCCTTCTTCATTACAAATAGGACAGGTGCGCCCGAATGGGAAAAGCTCGGATGAATAAATCCTTTGTCTGATAACTCCTGCAGCTGCTTCGATAACTCTTGCATCTCAGACGGTGCAAGACGGTATGGAGATTTAGCAATCGGGTTAGCACCAGGTACAAGGTCAATACGGAACTCGATTTGACGTGCTGGGGGTAAACCAGGTAAGTCTTCAGGAAAAACCTCAGGATAATCCTGAACGACCGGGATGTCTTGTATAGTTTTACCCTTGTCTTTCTCCTCTACAACACGTGCCAAGAAAGCCAGATAATTCTTTCTTATGTATCTCTGGGCTTGGGTGCTAGACATTAGTGTAACACCTGTGCCTCCACGGCCATCAAACAAATGCCAAACCAATGAAATATTGTATTTCATACTTGGGATTTGTAAAAATATGTGTATTATTTGTACATATCAAATTTTGTTCGATTTCAAGCTTTAAATCACTTTCTGGAAGGTTATACGCGCACAGATGCGTAAATATAACCAGTTTAATGCAACGAACACTCCGGAATAGTGAAATAGGCTTAACATACCTTAAATAACCTTTACATAACTTAGAAATAAGTTTTGAAGGCTTTGGTATGGCAAAAACAAGCTAATTCGCTTACAGGGACTAAACTTGACAAACTGCGAAAGTATGCCAATTTGAACTGTAACAGACATTCCGGAACATGACCATAAGTTAAACATACCATAAATATCCTTTACATAGCTTAGAAATAGGCTTTGAGGTGTTCGGTATGCTAAAATAAACTTTTGTGTCATTCAGGGACTAAAAGCGTCAAAAAGTGCACAAGTTTGCATTTTCGCGCATAACTTACGTTCTGAATACATCCGGACATCCAAAAAATTTATGTGAACATGACTATATTATATTTTAGTGTTCGCCTTAAGAAAAATCCATTCGTCACGTCTTTTGGTTCGTTTTTCGCGCTTGTGCGCATTCCGTCGTAATTAACCGAACATCGCGTTCGTACGGCCAAACGAACCGACATCCGAGATATTTTTGAACACATTTTAAGTTCCCTATACTTTAACTTCATTTTAGAGCTTTGAAATGGGGTTAACGGGCCTTAAACGTGTCAAAAATGGCCTAAATACAGTTCAGGGACCAAAACTGTAATTCTGCAAAAGTTAGCTTACGGACCTCAACACCATTGACCTTACGGTCCGTAAGGTAACTCCCAGACCAGATTCAATGTTTTTAATAGCAGGTCCCACCTGTTCGTTTCTCAACCACACATTCTCATTCGCTTAGTCAGCGGATAAGAACAACATTTTAGCCACCATAACATCCCGACAAGTGTACGCCTTGGATTCGATCACGTACTACGAGAAACGATCCTAACGGTGGTACATATCCTATAAATACCCACCCCCCATTTGTTCAAAAACCCACAAATCTGATTAAGAAAGCTCTAAGTTGGAACCTTCGTTTCATACCTGAGCTATTTCGATCTGGGTTAGCATTCGGGGACCCTTCGTAAGTATTCTTTCGTTCTTTTCCTTATTTTTACTGCTTTTCGAGTCAGAAAGTCAAACTTTGTTTGACTTTCAGCGTTGACCAGTAATGGTCAATGCGAAGTTCGTTTGAACTTCGCAACGTGAGTGTAATCACGTTGGTCATAGTCCTTTGGGACTATGCCCACTGATTACCACGTTGTCTAGGGTCGTAGGGTAGGCGATCTAATAAATCGCCTATACCTTCGAACCCGACCCAGTTTGGTCGATCATTAGGATCCGACCAAACACATTAGGTGACCATAGTAAGTAGGGAATAACCTTTCGAGGTTATACCCTATGGTCACATCGTTTAAGTAGTTGTATGATAGGTAGTTTATATGCCTTAGGTAAATTACCAGAATACCCTTTTCATGTATAATTGGTAATTAAGCATATGTAACCTAAACCTTTGTCACGTAACTGATTATGTAATATGTTTAGGCATATAACACTTGTCATAGGGCTAGTTAGGCGGTCCGAACGCGTTTCACGCGCACGACACGTTAAAGTAACGTATGTTACCTTAATGGGTCGCGATGGGTCGATAATACTTAGGTTAAGTTTCATTTAGTATGTAGGCTTTGTTAAACCATATCATATGAGTTCCTACACTCATTTGGTTTACAAACCCTCCTGCTACCCAGTCTTCCGATTTAGGTCCGGGTTAATTATGTAGTTACCTATATTAGGTACCGTTTGATTTCCGGGACTCCTCTAGCTTACTTGGTAGTTGTTCAAGACTCCTAAGCACTCCCAGGCGAGTACATTATTCCCCTATTTTACTGCTTTCAATTGTTTTGGGGTGACTCATATGTGCTAAATGTTTTCGATGTTATAACAATGGTTTCAAAAACAATTAAGACGATTTATACAAAACTAATAACGATTTCAAAAAGTGAACAAACTTGTTGGTTGTAGTTACATAACAAATGACATTCATTAGCAATGATCAAGCCGACCAGTATTAGGTTATGGTACCATAGGATCTGACAAGTCCCGTTATTTACTACACCCGTAGTTATGTGTGGGTGTTGTGGGTAGCGACTGAATCTGTAACTGTTAATTTACTCTTTGGTAAGGGTTTATTAATGCGAATTGTTAATTTACTCTTTGGTAAGGGTTTATTAATGCGAATTGTTAATCTATCCTTTGGTAAGGGTTTATTAATGCGAATTGTTAATCTATCCTTTGGTAAGGGTTTATTAATGCGAGTCAAGAAGGTTTGAATGTTATTAGCGAGACGATCATTTAAGTAGTTTCACGACCTAAAACGAATTTAACGATTGGGTAAACGATTGGTTTTCACACGATGTTTTAACGATTGGGTAAACGATTGGTTTTCACACGATGGTTTAACGATTGGGTAAACATTTGTACATGATTGACATTTGATCATGTATTTTCCACAAAACATAACTTTGATTTAAACCAAGTTTTTACTTCAATACTTTGTTTTTGTGCATATGGTTTAGTTGAGACATTTCACTTGCCAATACATGGATATTTGACATAGACATTTGACATGGATATTTGACATAGACATTTGACATGGATATTTGACATAGACATTTTTCATTGTTTGGTTTGGTTTGATTAAGTGATTAAGTAACGATGCGTGTGTAATATGATACAAGCATGGTGGATACGCCGCTGGTACTTCCTATATATAAGTGTTTGTATGGTATTACATATTGTAGCGTTATTTGAATCATTTCAGTTTGATACATATAACATTTTATACAAATAACATACTTTTCACAAGACATTGTTTTACAAACAACTTATCTTATACAAACTCATTTTACATGGTTATTCATTTAATCATGCATTATTCTATTACATATGCATATCACCTGAACTTATCATTGTTTTTCAAATAATGTACTAAAACAAATGTTTTTGGGTTAAGAGTCATGGCTACGAGGTTTTACAAATTATAACTCGCTTGATTTGAGTTGGTTAATTAAGTGGCAATATTATACTCTTTTCAAAACAAGGTTTTTAAATAAAGTATTGCAACGTCTAAACTAGCCATGATTTCGACACTCCTACAAAACCTATGTACTCGCCAGCATTTCTTTGCTGACCTCGTTTTCACATATGTTTCAGGTATTGTTGAATGATATCGATTGATAAGATGCATGCTCACATAGGACTGGACAAGGCCTTAGTGACTCAATAACAATGATAGACTATGTTTAAATAGTGTAATTAGATTTCCAGACGATGAAATTACTCGATGTTTAATAAAACGGAACACTTTTGATATCCATGGTTATGAAACATTAATTCTGTTGCAACACGCCCCGATGTTTCCGCCGCGATTTGTTGTTTTACGCGGTCGGGGTGTGACAGAAAAGATGGTATCAGAGCCAATGGTTATAGGGAATTAGGTTATTAGTAATGCTTTGACCTAGTCTATAACCTTTCTAGGACCCTAACGCGAGTTTACTTGCGTTTAGTCATAAAACAATACCGTCACCTATCCTTAGGCGACGACCACAACAAGAACATAAATTTCAAAACCGCTTTGAAAACTAATCATCTGTTCTAGGATGATTGATTTCTAGGTTTTGAACCCTCTGTTATATGGTTTTGAACCCCTTTGAATTTTCAAATTCTCGTCATGGTTTTGGGTTTTAAATAATGTGAACACGTGCAAACTGGAAAGGTGAATGCCTGTATTCTGGGTTTTCTGTCTAGGCAAGCACTTCGTATACATCTCATCAGACGCGAGACCAGTTGTGCTTACCTGGGAATTCTTGGGATGAGTGTTCACTTATAGGCGAGCATGTCTTCGCGATACATTATTTTGACCCATTTACTTTGATTAGTCACTGTGTGTCGTTTGTTTACCTTGTGGTAACAAACAAATGACCACTACCCTTGCTTTCATCAGATTTGTTTCATCTTATTCTCTTCGTCTAAATTCTCTCACTCGTTTCCTTTCATGTTTCCTCTTTTAGACAATGCCTCCTCGACGCGAAAACCAGATAGAGACTGCCGAGCTGGCAGAAATTATTGCGCAGCAAATGGCTGCTCAATTCCCAAACCTCTTTGCTCAATGGATCCAAGCCTATAACAACAACAATGTTCCATGCAAATACAAGGATTTTAACCAGGCTAAACCACTCAAGTTTAGTGGTTCTGCGGGAGCGACTGGGCTTCTTCAGTGGTTTGAAAGCATAGAGAATACTTTTCGCCACGTGCAGTGTCTTGACAATCGCAAGGTCGAGTTTGCTTCGAGCGTATTTCAGAAGAGGGCTTTGACATGGTGGAACGGGGTTATGAGAGATAGGGGTGCTGAGATTGCCTTGGCACAGACATGGGCTGAACTAAGAGCTCTTATGATGAGGGAATTTTGTCCTCGTCATGAGCAGCGAGCCTTAGAGAAGGAATTTGATGATTTGAAGCAGGATAGTGGTGAGCACAGGGCTTATACTGATAGGTTTGAGGAGCTGAGTCTGCTTTGCCCGACAATGGTTACCCCACTTGACATATCTATCGAAAGGTACATCGACGGCCTACCTGACTCGGTACAAGACATCCTTACTGGTAGTAACCCTGCCACACTCCGTCAGGCGATCGAGTTATCAGCGACATTGACTGAGTCGCAGATTCGGAAGAACAAGTTACACAGGAAGGGTGACAAGGGCAAGAAACAGACAGCTGACATGGAGGTTAGCAAGAAAGGTCAAAACAAGAAGGGTAAGGAAGGTGAGACGGCAAAGAAATCAAGAAAGCGAAAGGATGTTCAGAACTTTGCTGTTACAGCACAGACTGCTCAGAACCCGCGGAACCAACCAGCTCAGCCACCTGCAAAGAAAGCATATGCCGGTACCGCACCTCATTGTGCCCGTTGCAACGGTCATCACGTTGCACCACGAGATTGCAAGAAATGCACAACGTGTGGTAGACTTGGGCATTTGGCCAATATTTGTCGTTTGGGACAAAATCAGGCTGCTCAGGTTCAAGCTCCGGTTCAAGGGAATGCTGCGAGATTCCCATTGGGTTCATGTTTCAACTGCGGAGAGATTGGTCACTTCCGCCACAACTGTCCGAGACTGGTGAATGCAAATGCTAACGCAAACCCGAATGCGAACGTTCACGTCAATGTGAATCCAGCACGTGGTCGAGTGTTTAACATCAATGAGGCAATCGATGATGAAGAAGTGAACTTTTAGTATTTTGTATTTCCTCTGGTTGTTATCTTATAACATTTAAAGACAATGCGGTTGCTATATAAATAAAAATTTGTGGTTTTTATTTTTAACTAATGCAATTGTATGAATGTTTGATCCAACCTTATGATGTTAACACAAAGACAAAACTACTCGTGTGGTTCTGTCATTTTTATGATCACTTGTGATCTCCCTAAGAACCTCAAACACTTGTTTCTTTTAAATCTAAGAGTATCTTATCGTCTTGTACCGTTCGAGATGCAAGAATTATCAAAACAGCTTCAAGAGTTGTCTGATAAAGGATTCATCCGTCCGAACTTTTCACCTTGGAGAAACTCCTGTTCTCTTTGTGAAAAGAAAAAAAAATGGATCTTTTCAAATATATATTGATTAACGTAAGCCTAGAAAGCTTACCATCAAAAATCGATATTCCCTACCTTAAATCAATGATCCGATCATCTGCAGGGTACTTCATGCTTTTCCAAGATCGATTTGCGTTCTTGGTATCATCAACTTCGTATTCTCGAAGAAGATGTTCCCAAAACGGTTTTCTGCACGAAGTATGGCCATTACGAGTTTACAGTCATACCTTTTGGTTTGACAAATGCTCCAGCCATCTTCATGGACTTAATAAATAGGGTCTGCAAGCCTTATTTGGATCAGTTCGTCATTGTTTTTATTGATGACATCTTGATCTATTCAAAGTCCCGAGCCAACCACGATCAACACCTTCGTTGATTTCGGAGCCTGATTGGATTCCTTGTACACCTTAATTTGTACATTACAACTCAATTAGGACAAGCCGAATTCTTTTTTTTTTAGATCTTCCTATTTTCATAGTTAGATTCTTGAAAATATTTAAAGTGCCAAGTGAAATCCACGGATTGGATTCCTAGTATGCTTTAAATACCCATGTCCAAAGATAACAAATTAAACGATTATACGATTAAACGATTTTGCGATTAAACGATTATACAATTATGCGATTATGTGTTTATGTGTTATGTGTTCTCCTCTATGTTTTTGTGTGATCCAATTTTCAAATCCTCATAGAATCTTTCGTATCTTTATATGAGGGATTCATAGTAGGATATTCAAAAGGTACTACTTTAAATCCTTAATGGGCTTCTACGTTGTAGTTAAAGACCCTTGGGATTATATGGTACCATTCCATGATTCGATGAGAGACCCTTAAGTGGTCTAGTCTAAAAGATTGATTCACAATTTGATTAAAGAACGACATCTAGTGATGTAGCTGAACAGACTCCTTGATAGTCTATTTAGATCATTTATTGATTTAATTAAAAGGACTCTATGGCGGTCTAGTTACACTCATCACAGGTTTGTTCATTTGGTTTTCCCCTACACACTATAAAATAGACTGTGTATACTGTGCAAGGAATTGTCTGATTATGGACGCGTACATAATTATGAAATTTAGTGCATAGGAACCCAGTAAGATTTATTATGTGTAAGAACCGATAGTGACAAAAATAACGAAATGAGAACGATGTAATGGAGGTACGGTGGACGCACCAATGATGCTTCATATACTTGTATATAAGTATCCCTCTTACATTGCAAACATAATGTTATTAAGGTTACTAGAAGTTCAAGAACCCTAACCAATGTTGTTCGATCTTTTCAACCTCATGTTTTCAAGCTCTCACAAGTTTCCTCTAAATAAATTTCGGGACGAAATTTCCTAAAGTAGGGGAGACTGTAACACCTGTGCCTCCACGGCCATCAAACAAATGCCAAACCAATGAAATATTGTATTTCATACTTGGGATTTGTAAAAATATGTGTATTATTTGTACATATCAAATTTTGTTCGATTTCAAGCTTTAAATCACTTTCTGGAAGGTTATACGCGCACAGATGCGTAAATATAACCAGTTTAATGCAACGAACACTCCGGAATAGTGAAATAGGCTTAACATACCTTAAATAACCTTTACATAACTTAGAAATAAGTTTTGAAGGCTTTGGTATGGCAAAAACAAGCTAATTCGCTTACAGGGACTAAACTTGACAAACTGCGAAAGTATGCCAATTTGAACTGTAACAGACATTCCGGAACATGACCATAAGTTAAACATACCATAAATATCCTTTACATAGCTTAGAAATAGGCTTTGAGGTGTTCGGTATGCTAAAATAAACTTTTGTGTCATTCAGGGACTAAAAGCGTCAAAAAGTGCACAAGTTTGCATTTTCGCGCATAACTTACGTTCTGAATACATCCGGACATCCAAAAAATTTATGTGAACATGACTATATTATATTTTAGTGTTCGCCTTAAGAAAAATCCATTCGTCACGTCTTTTGGTTCGTTTTTCGCGCTTGTGCGCATTCCGTCGTAATTAACCGAACATCGCGTTCGTACGGCCAAACGAACCGACATCCGAGATATTTTTGAACACATTTTAAGTTCCCTATACTTTAACTTCATTTTAGAGCTTTGAAATGGGGTTAACGGGCCTTAAACGTGTCAAAAATGGCCTAAATACAGTTCAGGGACCAAAACTGTAATTCTGCAAAAGTTAGCTTACGGACCTCAACACCATTGACCTTACGGTCCGTAAGGTAACTCCCAGACCAGATTCAATGTTTTTAATAGCAGGTCCCACCTGTTCGTTTCTCAACCACACATTCTCATTCGCTTAGTCAGCGGATAAGAACAACATTTTAGCCACCATAACATCCCGACAAGTGTACGCCTTGGATTCGATCACGTACTACGAGAAACGATCCTAACGGTGGTACATATCCTATAAATACCCACCCCCCATTTGTTCAAAAACCCACAAATCTGATTAAGAAAGCTCTAAGTTGGAACCTTCGTTTCATACCTGAGCTATTTCGATCTGGGTTAGCATTCGGGGACCCTTCGTAAGTATTCTTTCGTTCTTTTCCTTATTTTTACTGCTTTTCGAGTCAGAAAGTCAAACTTTGTTTGACTTTCAGCGTTGACCAGTAATGGTCAATGCGAAGTTCGTTTGAACTTCGCAACGTGAGTGTAATCACGTTGGTCATAGTCCTTTGGGACTATGCCCACTGATTACCACGTTGTCTAGGGTCGTAGGGTAGGCGATCTAATAAATCGCCTATACCTTCGAACCCGACCCAGTTTGGTCGATCATTAGGATCCGACCAAACACATTAGGTGACCATAGTAAGTAGGGAATAACCTTTCGAGGTTATACCCTATGGTCACATCGTTTAAGTAGTTGTATGATAGGTAGTTTATATGCCTTAGGTAAATTACCAGAATACCCTTTTCATGTATAATTGGTAATTAAGCATATGTAACCTAAACCTTTGTCACGTAACTGATTATGTAATATGTTTAGGCATATAACACTTGTCATAGGGCTAGTTAGGCGGTCCGAACGCGTTTAACGCGCACGACACGTTAAAGTAACGTATGTTACCTTAATGGGTCGCGATGGGTCGATAATACTTAGGTTAAGTTTCATTTAGTATGTAGGCTTTGTTAAACCATATCATATGAGTTCCTACACTCATTTGGTTTACAAACCCTCCTGCTACCCAGTCTTCCGATTTAGGTCCGGGTTAATTATGTAGTTACCTATATTAGGTACCGTTTGATTTCCGGGACTCCTCTAGCTTACTTGGTAGTTGTTCAAGACTCCTAAGCACTCCCAGGCGAGTACATTATTCCCCTATTTTACTGCTTTCAATTGTTTTGGGGTGACTCATATGTGCTAAATGTTTTCGATGTTATAACAATGGTTTCAAAAACAATTAAGACGATTTATACAAAACTAATAACGATTTCAAAAAGTGAACAAACTTGTTGGTTGTAGTTACATAACAAATGACATTCATTAGCAATGATCAAGCCGACCAGTATTAGGTTATGGTACCATAGGATCTGACAAGTCCCGTTATTTACTACACCCGTAGTTATGTGTGGGTGTTGTGGGTAGCGACTGAATCTGTAACTGTTAATTTACTCTTTGGTAAGGGTTTATTAATGCGAATTGTTAATTTACTCTTTGGTAAGGGTTTATTAATGCGAATTGTTAATCTATCCTTTGGTAAGGGTTTATTAATGCGAATTGTTAATCTATCCTTTGGTAAGGGTTTATTAATGCGAGTCAAGAAGGTTTGAATGTTATTAGCGAGACGATCATTTAAGTAGTTTCACGACCTAAAACGAATTTAACGATTGGGTAAACGATTGGTTTTCACACGATGTTTTAACGATTGGGTAAACGATTGGTTTTCACACGATGGTTTAACGATTGGGTAAACATTTGTACATGATTGACATTTGATCATGTATTTTCCACAAAACATAACTTTGATTTAAACCAAGTTTTTACTTCAATACTTTGTTTTTGTGCATATGGTTTAGTTGAGACATTTCACTTGCCAATACATGGATATTTGACATAGACATTTGACATGGATATTTGACATAGACATTTTTCATTGTTTGGTTTGGTTTGATTAAGTGATTAAGTAACGATGCGTGTGTAATATGATACAAGCATGGTGGATACGCCGCTGGTACTTCCTATATATAAGTGTTTGTATGGTATTACATATTGTAGCGTTATTTGAATCATTTCAGTTTGATACATATAACATTTTATACAAATAACATACTTTTCACAAGACATTGTTTTACAAACAACTTATCTTATACAAACTCATTTTACATGGTTATTCATTTAATCATGCATTATTCTATTACTGATGCATATCACCTGAACTTATCATTGTTTTTCAAATAATGTACTAAAACAAATGTTTTTGGGTTAAGAGTCATGGCTACGAGGTTTTACAAATTATAACTCGCTTGATTTGAGTTGGTTAATTAAGTGGCAATATTATACTCTTTTCAAAACAAGGTTTTTAAATAAAGTATTGCAACGTCTAAACTAGCCATGATTTCGACACTCCTACAAAACCTATGTACTCGCCAGCATTTCTTTGCTGACCTCGTTTTCACATATGTTTCAGGTATTGTTGAATGATATCGATTGATAAGATGCATGCTCACATAGGACTGGACAAGGCCTTAGTGACTCAATAACAATGATAGACTATGTTTAAATAGTGTAATTAGATTTCCAGACGATGAAATTACTCGATGTTTAATAAAACGGAACACTTTTGATATCCATGGTTATGAAACATTAATTCTGTTGCAACACGCCTCGATGTTTCCGCCGCGATTTGTTGTTTTACGCGGTCGGGGTGTGACAATTAGTTTAAGGCTACTAGCGGGTTTATCTCCACGAACTTCTAAGACTTCACCAGAAGAAAGAGGCACACGAACAATCTTGTCAAAACAAACCACTTCTGCACGGTATTTGGTCAACCAATCCATCCCTACTATAACGTTGAAACTCCCAAGTTGCATTGGCGTGAGATCAATGGGGAAAAGATGATCGTTGAGGTTCAACTGGCAATTTCGAATGACGGAATCAAGTACAAGGGATTCACCACTGGCTAACTCTAATGTCAATGGTTTTCCTAGTTTTGTTCTAGGCTTTGCATGCAAAGGTTCAAAAGCTAGGGATACAAAACTCTTGTCGGCACCCGATTCAAAAAGAATAGAAGCAAGTTGGTTGTTAACATAGAACGTACCGTTGACCACCTCATTGTCGGCACGCGCTTCATTGGCATTGATATTGTATGCTCGTCCACGAGCCGGGTTCGCATTAGCCAACTTCGGTCACTTGTTCCTGTAGTGAGTCAGATCTCCACAATTGTAGCAAGACCCAGGCAGAAAAGGAGGTCGTGCAGGATTTGCTGGCTGTTGGGCAGGGTTTTGTGTCGCTTGATTCGGAGCAGGAGGAGAGCGACATGTGTTAGCCAAATGGCCATATCTTCCACAGTTGTTGCAAAGACGACACTGAAGATGTGGTTGATGATGACAATTGCACTTGTTACAAAGAGGTGCAGTACCAACATACTGTTTCTTGGCAGGTGGTTGTGCTGGCTGGGTAGGAGCAGCTTGATTGGTCTGTGTAACAACGGAAAAGTTCTTGGAAGCCTGACGCTTCCTAGATTTCTTCGAGGTTTCAGCTTTCTTTCCCTTCTTCTTCTCTGTCTTGTCAGATGGTTTCTTGTCACCCTTGCGGTGGAGTTTACCCTTCTTGACTTGAGATTCAGTCAGAGTTGCAGCTAGCTCAATAGCTTGTCTAACCGTGGTAGGGTTGCTGCCGGTGACAATATCCTGAACGGGATCAGGAAGGCCATCTATGTACTTCTCAATCGCCTTGTCCAAAGGCTTGACCATGGTGGGACACAGCAGGCTCAGTTCTTCGTATCGGTCTGTGTAGGCACGGTGCTCTCCACTATCTTGCTTGAGATCGTGGAATTCGTTTTCCAGTGCCCTCAATTCATGACGAGGACAAAACTCCTTCATCATAAGTGCGCGAAGCTCTTCCCATGTTTGAGCCATTGCCACGTTGGCATCTCTATCCCTCATCACACCATTCCACCAAGTAAGCGCCCTTTTCTAAAACACACTTGACGCAGACTTAACCTTTCGCTCATTCGGGCATTGAACGTGACGAAACGTACTCTCGAGACTCTCGAACCACTGTAGGAGCCCAGTTGCTCCTTCTGACCCAGAAAACTGAAGCGGTTTAGCCGAATTGAAAGTCTTAAAGCTGCACGAAACAGGTGCGTTGTTATTGTTGTTTGCTTGGTTTAACCGAGTTACTAGGTTCGGGAGTACAGCAGCAATTTGCTGAGCGATCAAGGCTGTCATTACGGCGTCTTGAGTTTGATCACGTCGAGGAGGCATCTAAAAGAAAAGGAACACGGGGAAATGTGTGAGATTGACATAAGACAATCAAAAGGAGTATCAAAAATATCGACAAAACAAAGGAAGGTGGTCATTTGTTCGTTACTTAAAACAAACAAACAACACAGTGACTAATCAAAGTAAATAGGTCTACATAATGCATAATGAAGACATGCTTTAGCCTATAAGTGGGCACTCACCCCAAGAGTTCCCAGGTAAGAATGACTGGTCCGATTACGTGGATTTGTACGAACACTCTAGCCTTAGACAGAAAACTCAGGGTACAGGCACCCACCCTTCCAGATTGCACGTGTTCACATTATTAAGACCCAAACTTTGACGAGATTTGAAAAACTTTAAAGGCGTAAAGCCTAAAAATAAATCATCTAAGGATAGATGATTGATTTTCAAATGGAATTGAGATTTTTGTACTTGTTTTGGTAATCACCTAAGGATAGGTGATGGTATTGTTTAAAGATCTAAACACAAGGTAACTTGTGTTAGGGTCCTAGAAAGGTTATAGTCTAGGTCAAAATTTTACTAATAACCTAATTCCCTATAACCATGAGCTCTGATACCAACTCTTCTGTCACACCCCGACCGCGTAAAACAACAAACCGCGGCGGAAACGTCGGGGAGTCGTGTGGCAGAATTATTGTTTCAAAACACATGATAATTAAAGTTAAGTTTTACAAAACATTTTTGTCATACAATCATCTTTTTATCATTTCTTGAGCTTTAAATCAACATGTATTCTTATGTACAAGTGTCTAAAGCACACTATCATATCATCATCATTTCTTATGAATTTAAATGCATCAAACATGTAATTTATTCATGTTTACTTACTGATTTATTTGAGCATTCATCATATCATACACAAATCATCAAATACTTGCATTTTAACTATCATTCAAGAACAAGCAACAACTTAAAAATTCTCAAATATGTCTAATAAATTTTTGGCCATTTACATGTCAAAATACTAACATTATTTCAAATTATAACTCATGATTCAATCACTCCTTTATATCTCTAACATATTTGCACATAATCTTGTTCATACAAGCAAACATCCTAAACAAGTATTTATCAAAAATCAAACTCAAATCTCATACACATATATATATATATATACGGTTATATATACACACATATATACTACCATTTTTATTTTGTATCAAGACCCATTTCTTTTTAGATTTCAAGTTTGTGAAAAATTCCAAGATTCAAGAGAAACTTCCAATCATCAAGAACAACCAAGAATTAAGTGTATGATTTAAACATAAACTTTATACCTTCAAGATTCAAGTGAGTTTTTGATGAGATTTTGATGATATGGAGCTTGAAATCACTTGAAAACACCTTGGAAACTCCTTTGGATCTTCACACAAACTTGAAACTAGCTTGGAATGGAGTTTGATCTTCAAGAACAAGGTTGGAAAATTGAAAATGGAAGAGAGAAAGGGGTGTACGGTTATGGGGGAGGAGAGAGAGGAGTGATCTTGGTTTGATTTTGTTTGTGATCTTGAAAGATTTATAGAGATATGGAAGATTTATGAAGATTGCATGCATCAACACTTGTCAAGTATCAGAAGGAGGCAAAATGGTGAAATCAACACTTGTTCGGAACAGTACAAGGACTAAAATACACAGATGTCACATAAAGTGTATATCAAGCTGATTCAAAGTCGATACGTTTGTTTCCGCCTCTCGTATTGATTAGAACTCTTCTGAACGACTCATTTGGTCGTGCAAACGACCCTACATGTGGTATCAGAGCTCAGGAGGAAGAGTTCTTACTGTTTTCAGCTTGATTTCATCAAAATTCTGACTTCTACACCTTCTTTTACAACATTTTTCAAAATTAAACAAGATTTTACTGTTAAAATGGGCTAATTTTCACATATAACGTGTGTAATATTGTATTAACAAATCCTTGAAAGAATTAGACCTAAAATCAACCTAAAACTTGATCAATTTGTCAAAAAACCAGTCGATTGTGTGACATCATCATCATTTCATACGAATTGATACATCCATTTAGCACGGATTGGCAAGTATTAGTTCCATTTCGCACGTATTGGCAAGATTGGACTCTATTTCGCACCAAAGTGTTATTTCATTTGAAATCACTTCCATTTCGCACGTCCTGGCAAGATTGGACTCCATTTCGCACCAAAGTGTCATTTCGTTTGAAATCACTTCCATTTCGCACGGATTGATTTTCCATTTCTCACCAAGGGGCATTTCGTTTGAATCAGTATTCCATTTCGCATCAATGGTCCATTTCGTTTGAGATTGTGTCAGTTCGTGTGAAATTAGAGTTCATTTCGTTTAAACAGGTTCATTTCGTTTGAAAGGCTGAGTTTGTGAAACATTTTACCGAAACATGGAAGAAGAGTTTTACAATGCGTTTGCTACTGCCCCGGGTACTCCTGTTACCATTGCTCAGAGCGTGAACATGGAAAATGAAACAGGAACGTTACAGAAACCTCCAAAGCTGATGGGCATTGAAGAATACTATTGTTGGAAAGACCGTTTCGAAAATTGGGTTCAAGCAAATCATTTAAGGTCTTGGGAGTGTATTGAAAAGAAGTATGTTAAACCTCGTACAGATGTGGGAGTTATCAAAACTATTTCTGAATTGTCGGATAAAGAGAGAGAGACATGTACAAGGCAGAAAAAATGATGATCAGTCTACTCCAGCAAGCTGTGAAAGAAGGCATCTTCATATTACTTCAACACGATGGTACTTCACGTTCGATTTGGGAAGCACTTCGAATTAAGTTTGAAGGAAGTACGGAGATGATCAGGAGTAAGAAATCATTATTAAAGAAAGAATTCGATTTGTTTACTAGCTTGCAGGGTGAAACTACAAAGAAACTGATTGAGAGATATTGTCATTTAGTGCGTTCAATGTTTTTATTAGATATAAACAAAGATCGAGAAGAATGGGTTGACAAACTAGCTGATGCTTTACCTCAGAAAGAATGGGGTACATATCTGATGATCTTAAAGAACACTGGAGAATATGATAAATTGACAATTTCTCAGTTCATTGAAAAACTTGAAGGACAAGATCTTGAACAACAAAAGATTGCTAGAATGAACAATCCAAGTGGTCAACAAGACATCAAGATGTATTACAAAGGGAATGTTCAGAATGTTGAAACAAGTCCGAAGGTCCAAAACGCTTTCAGCGCAGAAAACTCATCCGGATCAGTTAATCAAAGTCCAATCAGCAACAGTGGGTTTTCTTCATACTAGAATGTTAATCTGAATGTTTCAAACTCAAGTTATCAGTCTCAAAGCTCAAACAATGGTAATGATCATGTGTTACACTGCAACATCGCATTGCATCTTCATAATGGTCAAAATTTCTCTGAAGAAGTCGCTAAAGGTCATATGGCATTACTAGCTACAGTATTAGAATCATATGAGGGTTTGGTTGCGGGAAGGATCGGAAATCCTATGCTAACAAAAGAGGACTACGATCAGATTGATGCTGAGGAATTGGAGCTAATGGATATTAAGTGGTGTTTAGCGAGTGTGTTGAGGAGAGCTGAGAAATTTAAGCTGATTACAGGAAGAGATGACTTTCGTGATGCTAATGTTTCTACTTTAGGTTTTGATAAATCTAAAGTTACTTGTTTTCGATGCAGGGAAAAAGGACATTTCAAGAGAGAATGTACCAATCGAGAAGCAGGTGGAGCTCAGAATCCGTTCGGGAATAATGATTATTATCGGAAAGCTATATATCAACAAGTTGCTCAACAACCATCATCATCCCATGCTATTGAAGATGGAAAGAAGAAAGCTTATCTAGTTAATCAAGATGATGAAAGAATGGCAGAAGGTTTTAGCTGGGACAAATACATTCCGGCTGATTCCAAGTTTGGAGCTTTCATTGCACAGATCATTCAAGAGCCAGATTTGATGAATGAATGGATGGATGTGTTTGCCAATAATGAGAAAAGTCAAGATGGAGAGTCTGTCTCTTCAGAAGAAAACTCAGAAAAGACACCAGTCTTTGATCAATCATCAACTGATAGCAGTGATGATGAAGAAGAAATACAAATAAACATTGGAAAAACTCAATTATCTCCTGAAAGTTTTAAATTTTATTTTGCAGATAGATTGGAGAAACTAAAGGAGAAGCGAGCAGCAAAGAATCAGACAAAGGTAAAATGCGATAATGTTGCTCAGGAAGAGAAGTCTGAACAGAGTGAAGAAGTTAAAATTGCTGAAAAGATAGTCGAAGTTGAAAAGATTATCGAAGTTGAAAAAATTGTTGAAATTACAAAACCGTGTCTAAAATGTTTAGAACCATGCAAACATTGTGAAGAAAAAGATGAGAAGTATAGTGAGCTTGACAAGATGAAAGAAAAATTATTGTTCGTTGTTAAGTATGTGAAAGAATCGTATGATGTGTTGAACAGAACGGTGAATAGTCTGCAAAAGACAAATTCTGAAAGAGAAGATGCTTTAACCATGATGAATGCAGTGATGATGTCAAAACAGAAGGCTATCAATCACTATATTGAAGAATGTGCAAAATTGAAGCAGGAGTTGGAGACTAAAAAGATTGAGAATGAAAGAATCAGACGATTGCTGCAAAGTTATTCAAGTTCTGATTATTTGATTGATAGAATTTATCCAACTGTTGCAAGTTTTGAAGCATTTCAAGATAAGAAGACAGAAGAGAAGCTTACTGATAAGAAACAAAGTGCAAATTATAAAAAGTGTCTCCAGGCTGTAAAACGTTGTTATATCAATAAACAAGACATTTAAAGTGTATATCAAGCTGATTCAAATTCAATACGTTTGTTTCCGCCTCTCGTATTGATTTGAACTCTTCTGAACGACTCGTTTTGGTCGTGCAAACAATCCTACATGTGGTATAACAAGTGTCCGCCTCCGATCTGGGAAGGTTACTCTCCCAGAAAACCAAATGAGGAATAAGTCAAAAAGGTAGTCAATATAAAGTTAAAGTCCGAAACAACTGATGATTTACCAGACAACATTGACGTCATATTCACATCGTTTGACACTGATCATGAGTCTGAGTTAATAAAGAAAGTGGTCGATCAGGTGTTGGATAAGGATGAGGAGTCAGAGTCAAAGTCTGAATCTGAAAGTTCGAGTTCGTCGGTCAACAGTTCAAAATCATCTGTCAAAAGGGTTTACAATAAAGAATGTATGTTATCAAAATCTAATTTGAATGACGAACCAATCAAAGTGGCATATACTTTGAATGATTCAGACAAATTATATTCTGATAAAGAATTTCCAATAAGAAGTGTTCAAATTAAAAAAATTAAAAAGGTTTTCAAATTAACAGAAATTAATATTTCTGAAATAAAAGATGTAAAACTTAATGAAAAACCTAAAAAGTACACTTCAAGAGTTCAACAAAGATTGAACAAGAAAAAAGGTTACAGTTCTGGTTCTGGTTTTCAAAAGAAACCAAACCATAACAGTAATTTCAAAAAGAAAGGTTTAGGTTTTACTTCACCCGAAAATCATAAAAATGAGAAATTTTCTAAAACAAAAACATTATTTGTTTCAGGGTCCAGTTCTGAAGAAGAAAAGAAGAGCTCATTTTGGAAGCAATCGAACAAAGCGTTCTTTGCAGAAAAACAAAAACATGAGAAGAATGGAATTAATCAGAAAAGGGAGACAAAAACCTGTTACCGATGTCAAGAAGTTGGTCACCTCGCCTGGAATTGTCCAAAGGCAACCAACACAAAATAGGAAGTTTTTTCTAAACTCAAAGAAAAAGTTATTGATAAAACTGAACCACCAACTGAAAAATTCAAAGTGTTTAAAAACTCAACGTATGAAGTTGGTGAATGTTCGAGAAGGTTTTACAAAAGAAGGGTGAATCTTGACAACCAAATGTGGGTTGTTAAGAAATCAAATGAGAAATCTGGCGATGAATCTGACTCGTCAAAGTCAGAGGAGCCACAAGTTGAGGTAAAAAGTGATAATTCAGTACCGCCAATGGATGATGTCAACTTTCCACCATTACAGAGTGAAAATTTTAAACAAAAAGTTGGTAAAGTGGAAATTTCGAATCAATTCTATTCTGAAAAGAAAGAATTTGATGTCGAAAAGGCTTTCAATGACAAAGTGAAAAATATTTTTGGAAAAATGGTCGATGGTAGGGCCAAAGGGGTGAAAGATTTTTATGAAGAAAAAAGGAATGTTCAAACCCCGAGTGAAACTGAAAAGATCACACCCAAAGCTAGTCAGGCTTGAGTGTCTGTTTTCCATATGTAAAATCTTGACTTGTCGGAGCTCCCAAGTTGGTAATCGTGGAGCATGAATCGGCATCTTTCTCAAAATTTAAAATTGTCATATTTCAATTTTCAAGTGGTATGGTTGATAAATGAACCTACAAGTGGTTGAAAAAAAGAGTTTTCACCTACAAGTGGTTAATCAAGGTCATTAAGTTGAACTTCATTTAACTTTCATATCAGTGGTTAAGAAAAACAATGTGATGAATTAATCCCGGATTTTCAAAGCAAAATCAACAAAACTTATTTTCCGGAAAAACCATTTGATTTTTTTTTTTTGGGTAAAGGGTTACCCCGGTGATTCTATATATTCACAACCAAAAAACACAAGTAGTGTAGAACGTCTACACTAGTTCAATCACGGGACATGCCCCCATGAAAGTAAATCAACTAGAAAACAAAGAAACACCACCTAAAAGGAAAAACAACTAGACTAGTCTCTAGAAGAAAATAACAAAACTACTCAATCAGCCACCATCTTCATGAATAACAGCTCCATTAATCCCCCAGTCACCAAGAAGCCTTCGCACATTGTCACAGTTCTTCAGCTTCGCTCCCATCAGTTTGTAACGCACCTGTTGGATAATAAGTTCAACAATCGTATCCAGAGGTCTCAACTCATTCTTGAATAATCTCGCATTACGTTCCTGCCAGAAAAAAAAAACTTAAGTGTTTTGAAATCATAATGGGAAAATAGTTTGAAATCATAATGGCGATTTGAAGCAATTCACAACAGTTGTCACTTTATTTGTACAGTTTGTTTTCAATTTTTCCTTGAAAATCAAAAATTGAAACATATTTTTTTATTTTAGGGGGAGTAAAAATTTAGAAATTTCGAAAATTTGAAAAATCCAAAAACATTGAAAAATTAAAAATAAGTTTTGTTGTGAAAAAGAGGAAATGATAGTACAACAGTAGACTATCACAGCATGCTAAAGAATTGAAAAGTCAAAAGTGATAAACGGTCTCACTGATGATATGCCAGTAGGTTTTTACACGCTTAGTAGATTGTGTTCGAGATATAAACCTAAATATCAAACTTTCTTATCTCGTGGGGAACATCTCTCGGATATATAGGTAACCCCTGAAATCTTGTTTGAAAGGCTTTCTATTTCTGACATCCTAGGTCTTTGTGCGTGGTGATATCTGGGGTATTATACCAGGACTTCTAATTTTGCGGGAGCAATAGCCTAGTCCTCGTATAATACTTTGCATTGCTTTAATCATAAAGCCCACCCTCAGCATAAAAAATTATGAAACATTGAAAAATGCTAATCATGTGTTGTTGAAGAAAAGATTCTCTAAAGGGAACCCACCTTAAAGTCGAACCATCACCTCTCTGATTTTGCGGAAGTAATAGCCTGAGCTCTCATGGTCTCGCATTTACCCCTTACAGGTATCATTAGTGTAGATTCACCAGTAAGACTGAATATAGGAGTCTGGATACGGGAGTATATTCTGAGGTAGGATACGCGAAAAAGTTTAAGTCATTAAAACACTAAACTCGTATCTCGAAACAGTTGAACTTTGTGTGAAAATTTAAGTGGATCAGTATACTGACAATCTAGGTGAATCGTTTAGAACTTAAAATGTTTAAAGCTTAACGGTGTTAGTGATTTGTCTCAAAAACTGATATGATCCTCTTAGACAAACTCACAAAAATATTGTCTGTAAATATTTCTTTACTGTTTTTCATTAAAAACAAAAATCCAAAAAGATTTTCAGTGTATTTTAGCATAAATTTTGAAAATACAAAAAGATTTTCGACAACTGATGTTGGAGAGCTGATTTTCAAAATTCCGAGTGCTAAACATGATGAACAACAGGTGAGGGGGAGTTTGTTTGAAATGAGAAAAGATTTCGAAATGAAAATGTCAAATCTGAATGTTATTCTTACAAGTGTTCATCAGAAATTTTAAATGTTAAATCATTTTGAACAAAATCTGCAAGTGGTTGTTAGATTTGTCAAATTGTTAAATTTGTGAAATTTATTTTGAGGTAGAGGATTGTGCAGGAAACAACTTTGAAAGAGCCAGGGTTCGATTTCCGAAGACTTTCCGCATAAAGCCTGAGCAGAGTTTGAGCCAGGTCACGATCTTAGAACGAAAATCTATGACATATTGCAATCCCGGAACAACTTAAGGGGGAGTCTGCTAGCAAAGGGAAGTCTGAAGATGGTAGAGCCAGTTTCGAATCCTACTGTCTGAGCCAGTTGGTGTTGCTGAAGAGTGAGAGAAAGAGAAGATTGAAGATTGTAAAATCAACATTCAAGGGGGAGTTTGAATGGTAAAGAGCCAGGTTGAGATCCTGGAAAAGAGAAAGAGATTGAAGATGCTTACACTGTCAGATACTTTGGAAGAGCTTGATGAGTGATCAAGACTGAATAGTTGACATACTGAAGACTCGACACTGAAGACTTCGTCAACATCCAAGGGGGAGTCTGTTGGTGCATATGTATGTCGACTTCGTCTTGTATCGAGTCTTGTAATTGTTTAGATAGATCAGGGCACGATATAGGAGAAAATTGGAAAACATGTAGGATGGGCCATTTCGCACGAAATGGAAGATGTCCATTTCGCACGAAATGGGACTGGCCATTTTGTGTGAGTCATCTCGTGCGAAATGGGCTTGCCTATAAATAGGAGCCTTGAGTCTTTCATTTGCAAGGTTCTGATTCCGGTACCGAGGTGCTGCCGAAGTGTTTCCAGGCTGTAAAGCGTTGTTATATCAATAAACAAGACATTTAAAGTGTATATCAAGCTGATTCAAAGTCGATACGTTTGTTTCCGCCTCTCGTATTGATAAGAACTCTTCTGAACGACTCATTTGGTCGTGCAAACGATCCTACAACAAGCATAACAACTCATATTCATCAAGATTACTTCATTAAACAAGCTTATGTTCATGTTTACTTCTTATGTTCTTTAGTGTTCTTCAAGTTTTGATTATGATTCTTCTTTAACCACTAAAAATGGAAGTAATATAGCAAGATCAAGACCCTTACCACTAGCACAAGGCTAGGGATGATTCAAGTGTAGAAAACAAGTGGATAAAAGCAAACAAGAGAGGTTCTTCAAGCTCCAAAGCCACCAAGCTCCTTAGTCTTGCTTCTAGCACCTTTGTATTTATGTGAAATGAATGAAGAAGGTTGAATGATGATGGTTGTGGGTGTGTTAGGGGTCGGCTGAGAACAAGGAGAGGGGAAGAGGAGAGTTTGTGTGTGTTCTAGTATGTGTGAAATGAGTTTATGATCTTTCATGTCCTTTTATAAACCATGCTCTCAATTTAACTCTTGGATACTATGTTTAGTAAAGTTTAAACATATCTATTTAAATAATGAAATAAAATCTATTAGGTGGGGGCCATGTTGGTGGTGAACTAGGTGGGGGGGTCTAGATTAGGTGTTAACTAGTTTAGTTACTTAATAGTTGAAATCCAAGTATTAGTTACATGTTCTAGTTATTAGATATTTTTAGGAGATGTTATGATGTTCGGGGATCATAACTAGCTTGGAAATGTTAAAACAGTGCTTCTAGTGTAAATTTGGTGTTTCGGGTAGTGTCCGGTTGTTCGGTTGGTTATTGGTTCGTTAAAGTGCTAAACTATGCAGTTTAGTGTGCTTTATGTATATTTTTGTGACACTTTTGATTCCCGACACTTAGGAAAGCATTCAGGACCATTTAATCATATTTCTGCATAATATTAGTGTGTTAAATTGCTGATTCTTGCTGAATTTTGCTGAATTCAGCACTTTGGGTGAGTTTAGGCACTTTCCGGCACTTAAACTATCACTAGCAAGGCAGTTTTGTGATCCTTACTTTCCTACACACTCTACTAGTGTAATACTTAGTTTCTGGCTCATTCTGTGTCTCAATGCACTGTCTATCTATGTGCTGAGTTCTATCAACATTTTCCTGATTTATCAGATAACTATGCTAACTGTACTTAATGCATCATTTAAGGCAATACAGCTTTCATGCAATATTGGTATGACATTAAACAATGTATGACGCACATGTATATATAAGACAGTAATCAGAAAGCAGTTAATTGAAATTCAGCACAGTCATTAAGCACTAATCATGATTAATTAATTGTACGGATACCTGGATTTTTAACAGTTGTCACATGTGTGACCCCCCTTCACGAGATATATGTTGGTTTCACCGGTTCTGGATCAGCGACTAAGGTAACTTAATCGAACCATCTTTCGAGTGAAAGAAAATAGATGTACGAGTTCTGGTTTGTTTTGATTATTCCGGCGGCTACGGACCTGTTATTATAATTGAGTTTTGTTAGTGTGAAGATGAGTTCATCATGGTTCATACTTATGTAGCAGTTTGACTTGTGAGTGGTCAAAACTGAAAATAAATAAATATAATAATCTTAGCAGGATATAAAGAAAAGAAGCTTCATAGACTTTGACAAGATACAACCCATTTTTCATCAGCACTCAGATTTATAATTGAAGGAGACAGAGTTCATAGGTTGGTCTCATAAGTTTTTTTTGGCTATATTTAAAAGTGATAACATGAATTATTTTGATGCAGTTTCAAAATTATAAAGATTTGTTATGTAAACTGGATAGTTGACTTCAAAATGACTAAGTGGATAACAAATTAGTGCAGTATGTTAACTGATTGTAAAGCATTTGAATACGTAACATGTTTTCTTTTTTATTCCAAATATATTATTAAGGGTTATTAACTGTATAGGTCGCTATGCAACTAATATTCGTAAGTCCTAAACTTCTTTGGGAACGAATACATATTTAAATCTATTATTAATAATTAGTCAAGAGTCATAAGGTCTCTATCCACGGAAAACCAGTTAGTATATGAATCATATAGCGAATTAACGTTCGTAAATTGTATAATGAAACTATAGGTTCGCGTACGCGTTGAAGACTATTTGTTTGCTTTACTTGCTAAACTAAGGTACTAATTCTGTTTTCTTTTCATCGTAGTATACTTTTATTTTCTGTTATTTGTTGGTACAGATTTCTGTTCCTGTCATCATAGTATTTTTCTTATTCAAATCCGTCGCTTTGTAGTACGGATGTTTTCGGTAGTCGTTTCTGTTTCGTATGTGATTAGTATATATTGTAGCATGCAATAGACCTTAAACCTTGTGCTCGTTATTGCATTTTCTGTTTAGACTTATGTCAAAAATACATTTATTTTCTGATATGGCTTTGTACTCTGTCACCCGAGCAATTATAAGTTAAGACTTGTCGTTGCGGCGTCAACGACATGGCACTCATCGTGACAGTGCGTAATTAAAGTTCACGACGTCTCTAGTTTGTGCTTGTGTAGCACCTGGCCCCTAGAGGCAAATAGATCGATCTTAGCTCTGACTCCTGACTCCTGACTCCTGTTGAGATGGAATAATGTGTGTACGCCTACACACACCGTCTCGGTGCATGGACTAGCTAGCTGTGTACCCCTCTGTTTAGGCTTGTGGGTGCTTCTATATTACGTGACTTGTGTTATTGTTATGTGTAGTCACGTATGTCTTGTATCTTTTATGATATGTCTGATATGTTTATATGCATATGATTGTGTTCAGTATCTATTTTGTATAAGTATTGGGATTCAAGATACATAAGTATCTATTTCAGTGCCAGAATTTAGATTTTTTTAGTGTCAGTACCATTTGATGTTCTTTCTGTATGTCTGCCGTTGTGTTCAGTATCTGATTCTGTTTGTATTAGTTATAGTTGTTTATGTTCAGTATCTAATTCTGTTTGTATTAGTTATAGTTGTTTCGACTCAGTATCTGTATCGGTTTTGTCTCAGTATCCGTCTTAATATTAGTTTCAAATGTGGTTTCAATGTCAGTCTCAGTTCAGTTTCCATATGCGATGTTTCGTTCTCATTTTGCTCGTTTTTTATGTACTATTGATTTCTCCGTTACTGAGCAACTTTTTTGGCTCAACCGTAGTTTCCTTTTTGTGTTTGTCTTATGTGTTTACAGGTAATCTGGGATATTTGGGGAATCAGTGAAGAGCGTTAAAAGAAGTTAAAGCTTTTTATTTCGGTATTGTAATGAAAATGTAATTAGGATCTTTTGTTTTAAACTTCCGGATTAGTTTTTTGAATTTGATGTCCGTAATAGTGACACGTCAGCCCTTTCCTGATTGGGGTGTTACAACAAGAGTCTCCAGCACATACTTGGTCAGAAGGAGTTGAACATGCGGCAACGCCAGTGGGTCGTACTCCTAAACGATTACGAGTGAGCGATCAAATACCATCCGGCATGGCAAACATTGTAGTTGTTGCCCTCAGCCGAAAGGAAACTAAACCTAAGCGTGTCTGTGCGTTACAGCTTACAATTCATTCAAACCTCCCTGAGCAAATTCGAAACGCCCAAGCTGAAGCATTAAAGGTGGAAAACCTTCTGGCTGAATCCATGCGGGGCATGGAAAAGCAACTCGAACTCAAGGATGACAACATCCACTACTTCATGGAACGTATATGGGTCCATTCTATGGGAACCTACGAGAGCTTGTGATTTTGTTTCTGATTGCTTACATTCTTACCATTTCTTCTAGATGGATGTTTGAATACTTGCTTTGATTCTGTTTGTGATTGCTTAAATTTTGTTGTTTTGCCAAACAAATCTGATGTGTCTAAAAATTTGTTGGTAAAACATGCTAGACAAGGTGGAGAAACAAAATATGTTCCACCCAAGTCAAAATCAAAAAATGTGTGTTCAGATAATCTAGATAATAAAACTTCGAAAACACAAGAGACAAATGAGCAATGTAGAAATCAAAGTAAGTCTGTTTCGTCAAGACCTCAGGATCCACACAGGTCTTCTAGTTCTGAAAGGGCTGATAGATCTCCAACGAAGCCTCATGTGAAACGTCAAATATGTTACACATGTGGCATCGCTAGTCACATAGCAAGAAATTGTCAGCATCATCCCGAAAAGCTCAAGGAAGGGGATCATCAGAAAGCTCCAAAAGGGAATAACAAACAAACTAAACAGGTGAAGGTTGAAAAACCCAAACCTGCGAAGAGTTTGGATTCCAAGGTGAAGCCTTCTAATGAAAATTGGAACAAGGCTAAACAATTAAACAAGAAGAATCAGTTGAAGTTTTCAAATCTAACTATGCAAAATAGAAAAGTTTTGAAAAATAATAAGCAAACTTGGAGATCTAAGAGCCTTGTTTAAACCACTCCTTTTAAATCCTTGTGTTCTTGTAATAGAACTACCTGTTCTGAAAATAATATGTTGTGGATGAAAGTAACTTACGTAAATGAGAAGGGTTTACCCACCGCCACTATGGCCTGGGTACCCAAATCTAATTGATCCCGCATAATGTGCTGGAACGGCTATGGAGGGCTATTATTAGACTTTGGGTTATTGACAGTAGTTGTTCCAGGCATATGACTGACGATTTATCCCAACTAAGTGATCTTGAAGAATTCAACGGGGGATTTGTTGCCTTTGCAGTAGATGAGAAGGGAAAGTTCACCCAACGAGGCACTGTAAGGAATGGTGATCTCTGTTTCAAGAATTGTAAACTATGTTCCTGAGTTGAAGCATAGTCTACTGAGCGTTTCTCAAATTTGTGACAATGGCTATTCAACTCATTTCACCGACAAACACTGTCTTATTTTAAAACTAGAAAATTGTTATTCCCGAGGAATGGATTTTGCTAAAATCTGACAGAAAAGGGAACGCTTATGTAATCGACATGAATAAACAACCTTCTGAAAGCGTTACCTGTTTGTTTTCCAAAATCTCTGAACATAATGCCATGTTGTGGCATCGTCGTTTTGGACATGCAAATGTCAAAAACTTGAATCGTCTTACTAAATTGGGGTTGGTAAGGGATCTACCCGTAAAAGATTTCATAACTTTTGAAAAATGTGTCTCTTGTGCAGGGTAAACAACATAGAAAACCCCACTTTCCTAAGTTGGTGAACTCAATTAATAGTGTGCTGCAGTTACTTCACATGGATCTTTTTGGTCCTGTGAACGTACTCAGTATATTAGGAAAGTCTTACTGTTTAGTTATTACTGATGATTACTCACGACCTCTTAAGATTGAATATAGTGATTCAAAAGAGAAAGTGAAACTTAAAATTATATATTTGAATAGTCGAAATTGTGACTTGTTATTTGTTTAACTATATATAATAAGTCATTTCACTGATAAGTATTATATACAAATTTTTGATTTACATCTTTTTCGATATTTAATCCGTGCAATACACGAGTTTTAAGCTAGTACTATAAGATACAAGTAAATTGTTTTTTTTCTTAATCCTTTTTATCGTATGATACACATAAAATAGTGATTATAAAATCATTACATGGATCTCACTTTCCTTTAGAAGTCTAGTGTATTTGAGGATCTAATCAAGTTAACTAGTTCTAAATTTTTGAAAACAAAATCATAGGTAGTGAAAATGTAAAATACAATATTCTTTAACGTGTAATGGTACGATATGAAATTACACATGTTATAAAACTCAAAACTCTAATCTCGCATGAACAAATAACCATACTCACGCATGGCTATGATTTTTGTTCATGCATGATTTATGGTTTTGTTCATGCGTGATTAATGTTTTGAGGTTTATAACATGCGTAACTTCATATCGTATCATGGCACGTGAATCTCCCTGATTTTATAGATAGAGAGAGAGAGAGAGAGAGGGGCCAGTTATGTATAAATTGACTTAACATACGATGCGTACGAGATTGCCTTACAACATGTGGATTTTTCTTTACACATGCGATTTCTTTTTTTCTACAACATACGACTTCTATTGGCTTCAACATATTATTTATATACACACACAAACATGCGATTTTGCTTTGGTAAACTATCCGACTGTTGTCTCTATAATGTGCGATTCTAGTCTCTGACATGCGAATTTGACATTGCGTACGCTTCGTACGTTAAGACGTATTGTACGATACACTTTTTCTATACACACAGATATATATATATATATATATATATATATATATATATATATATATATATATATATATATATATAGGACAAAGATCCGTTAGGAACCACCCCTTATTGCGAGAACCGCGAGAACCAGTGTGAACACAAACAGTAATTCCTAAAAAAATCTAAAAAACACCCAAATTTTTTTTTTTTTTTTTTTTTTACTATTTTTTTTGAAAAAATCGCAATATTTTGTTAATAAAAAAAAATAAAAAAAATTTCAAAAAAAAAAAAAAAAAAAAATTCGAGTAACAGTTATCCATGCACATGTGCATATGTATCGTTTCTTTGTCAAATTCCGTAATTCATTACAAATAATAGTCAATTGCACTTTCATTTACACTACCACGTGTAATACACTACTTTTTACGTTAACAATGTTAGAAATGCACATGTGCATTTATATGTATTAACAGGAAATAAGGTGTTTTGGTACACTACTTTCTCTTTCATCTATCATTCCATCCATAATACACAAGCATGCACATGTGCATTTTTGTCATTTCTTTGACAAATTCCGTAATTCATTACACATATTAGACAATTGCACTTTATTTACACTACCATATGTAATACACTACTTTTTACATTACCAATATTAGAAATGCACATGTGCATTTATATGTATCAACATTAAATAAGGTGTTTTGGTACACCACTTTGAATACACTTTCCTTTTTCATCTATCATACCATCCATAATACACTACCATTACCTTCTACCATTCATAATACAATATCATTACCTCCTACCATTCATAATACAATACCATTAACAATATTTTCACTTTAATACATGTATGTAAACACCATTTATACCATCCAATCAACATATTACATAAAAAATTGACAACTATAACCAAACCATCAACCACTAGATATAACTAACCAAAAAACGTGTATATGAGCCTACTTCTCCATTCAAAATCACAAACTTTTTGTAACAAAACACGTTATATCATGGTTATACCTAATGATGCACATGTGCATTTTGAATATTGGTAATGTAAAAAGTAGTGTATTACTAATGGTATTGTAAATTAAAGTGCAATTGTCTATTCCTGATAACGTATTACTGAATTTGTTGAAGTAATGATACATATGCACATGTGCATGGATAACTGTTACTCGAAATTTTTTTTTTTTTTTTTATGGTAACGAAATATAGCGATTTTTATTAAAAAAATATTAAAAAAAATTAAAAAAAATTTTGAGTGCTTTTTTGATTTTTTTTAGATTTTATTTTGTGTTCACATTGGTTCTCGCGGTTCTCGCAATAAGGGTGGTTCTCGCATGAACCTTACCCTATATATATATATATATATATATATATATATATATATATATATATATATATATATATATATATATATATATATATATATATATATCTATCTATCTATCTTCATTTTTACCATTTTAAACTTATCATTATATATATTGAAAACACAATCATATATATATATATATATATATATATATCTTTCTCCACTTTTGCCATTTTAAACTTAATCATTGTTAATATATTTTAATAATTTCATTATCAGTGCGTTACACATAATAACATGTTACTTGTTAAAAACATCAACAATCAATACTGAAAATAGTTAATCATTTAGACATCATATAATGTCACTTTGATATATATATCATTTAACTAAAAGATTAAAATACAATATTTTTCTTCAAACTCATAACTACTCATCAATTATAATTATCTTTTCTCAGTTAAAAGTTGCATGCTTTTATTCACAGTGATAGCGAATACTCACAGGATGCAATTGATGATGGTGGAGGGCATCCAATAAAGAACTGTCATAACTCTACCACTCTTGAAAAGATGAAGTTGACAAATCCAGAATAAGGTACTACTTCCACTGCACAATGTATAAGTCAACTAAGCATTTCAGCTCTGGATTGCTCAACTGTTGCTCTGGAAAAATCAACTATGTATCACAGTTCAATAGGAAAATTTGGACCATATATCTGTCCCTTTTATGAGCCCCACCTATACCTTTATTACATAGGCCAGTTCTTCACCACCAACATGGGCCCCACATAAGATATCAATGGGTCCCACAAGCAAAATTTGTGGGTCACAAATCAAAATGTCTTAAGTTAGGATCTATTTACAACCACATTGAAAGGTTGTGAATGGCAATGTATAGGATCAGAAGAAATTTATTGTGTGCACACTACACAAGCAGGACTCCTGAGGTGGCAACATGTCAGCATCAACGAGAGCCGTTGATTCCCGGAGGAACGGTGGAGATTCCTTGTTTTGAGAGCTCAGAAATGACGCTCTCGGTAGACGGTGGTTTGAGGCCCAGAGGCAAGGGCAGCCAGGGCTTATTTATTGCTTCCTTCACAACCTTGTCAATGACTTCATCTCCCTACAACAATAATAATAATAGTACTTCCACATGTCATAGCTCATAATAATTCTAATGCACATGCATGGCAGCAGGCAATGTTGACTTTTAAGGTCAAACAAAGGTTTCACTTGTTTGATCATTGATGAAGACTTATGTTGCCAACAAGCTCTTCTTGAAAACAAAAGAACCCATATGGGATCTTGTCTTGAAACGAAACGAGTTTGAACTTAAAATCCTTAACTCTATGTTCCAAAAAAAAATAATCATAATAATAATAATTAAAATTGGATAGATTTGCTACTTGTTTAACAAAAGAAATCTCAATTTAGTGTCTCTAAGGTCAAGAAAGTTATTGTGTTAATTTGAAACTTGATGGAGTTGTCAAGACTCATTACAGATCCATTTTGATTTTGAACTTGAAAACTAGTATGTCTGACCATAAAAATCAAAGGAAGCAGAAACTTGTATGAAAAAAATACCGGATAATTCTCAAATGAATTCTTTTCCATAGTTTGTCTACTCTGCATTGAACCCCTACTCTGAAACTGAGAAGCATTCCCATAAGTACATTTTTCACAAACAGAAGAAGCTAATTAAATGCAGAAAAACTACAATAATACACTCACTTGAGGAAAAGACGCTTGTGCTGATACAGTTGGACAGCCCCATGCTTCTGCTTGTAGCTGTAACAGTAAAATAATAATAATATAATATATGTAATCATGACGTTATAACAGATTCATTCCAACATAGAAAAAGTCAATTACCCCTGGATAAGGATTCCACATCCAGTTCTCCGAAGACTGCCACGCTGGATAATATGGTGGAGCCCACATCTGAGGTGGCATAGCGTAATTGTGCGGAGGTGGCCAAGCGGGATAAACTTGGGCGTGTGGAAGAGCGTGGTTAGAATGATACGGAGGGTAAGCCATGATGGGCTTCTGTGGATAGTAGTTTCTTGGTGTTGAATGCCTAGTTTGAGGCCATTTTCGACCGCCATCCTTGGGTAAAATATGTCGCCTTTGCAATCTATATTTCTGCTCGAATTATAATATAAATAAGACATTAGGCAATAATAAATCTTTCAGAGGGCATATGTAAAAAGACTAACCTGCAGATGACTTGCAACATTGTGGCGGGTCAAACCTTCAACATTCATAAGTTCAAGTATACGAGAAGGTATTGCTTGATCTACACCAAGTTGCTCTACAGCTTGGACAAATTTCTTGTGTAGTTCAGATGTCCAATCTACCTGAAACATTATTATCAATGCATTTAACTTATAAATCACAGACAGTCATGACAATAGGACTACTAGACAGTTGACTCTTTTTTTTTTCCAGTTAAAAGGGTTGGTTTTTAGTGCCACTTGACAAAAGTACAAAAGCAGTTTTGTTACATTCGGAATGTAAACCAACTGGGGTAGCCCAGTTGGCCACCGACACCCACCTCTTCCCAGAGTAAGAACTGGGGTTCGAGTCTTGGGAGTGGCATATGTCGCCCAGGGTAAGAACTCGGCATGGGGAAGTCACCGCGGAGCTAGCTTGGTCGGGTAGCGGCTCCCGGAGTGAGATCACTCCGGCGGTTGGGAGGACCGTGCACTATCCCCCCCCCCCCCCCCTACATTCGGAATGTAATAATTGGGAGGTTGCATGCATATTAGAGTTTATGGGGAACGAGTAACATCCATCCTCTCATACCAACTAATATTGCCCGCTTTGCTCAGGAGGAGCTCACCCTGAGTGAAAACTTCCCAGGAGGTCACATAAGTATGGATTACTGAGAGCAACTAAAAACAAAGGTGTGCATTCCTCGTAATAAAAATTAGTTGGTATGAGCTGCCGAATGTTACAAATGGTATCAGAGTCGGGTTGTTACACATTGCATCTTAGATCAAGGTCATTAGAAAACAGTACATCAACCATCATCTTACCTTGATCTTTCTTCGACTAGATTTTGTGGCCCGTGAATTAGGACGCTCAGATGCTTCACTTTGCTTCTTACCATCAGTACAACATTCATTACTTAAAGGCTTGACAATACCCTCTTCTAAACTAGTGTCAGTAACAGTAACAAAAGGAGTAGCGGTAGCATCAACAACACAAGTAGTTTCGACAAATTTAGATTCACCATCATGATCAACACACTCTTTCTCTATCGATATGTTAGTTTGATCTTGATCATGACAATCCCCATTATCAACTAATCTCATTCCTTGCTTCAATTGTGGGGTTGATGGGGCTGGATATTTATCGATTTCAACTGGTACCTCATCATTATGTTCTTGGTTTTGACGAAATTCTTCCTCTACATCTTCTTTCTTCAAATAAATGTCTAGATCCGATTTCAGTGGTTCAGTTTGCTCTTTTGCTCCTGCATTAAACGCCTGCTTGGAATTTTAACACTTCCATTATCAGAAAACAAGTTAAATATAACAAAACTATCGAAAAAAACCAAAGAGAAGTTAAACTTACCTTGTGAGCCACATGTTGCCATATGTTTCTAAGTTTATCCTCTGAAAGTGGTTTCTCAAGGAACTCAACTGCACCAAGCTGGAACATGTAACCGAAACTATCTTATTACAACTCAAAGTCGTTAAAATGAGATGAGAACTTTCTAAACACGAATCCAAACACCCGTTTAGCTAATCTTGTGATGAAGATAACTTACCGCTATGCACTTCATCATGATACTTATGCATTTCACTTCTGAAGTCACTGTGATTAAAAAACAAACAAATTAATAATTAATAAACAAATAAAACTCGCAATTTGTGATAGATACAAGGGATATAGAGGATTTAGGTAAATCGTCATATATGTTAGATTAGTGTTCATAGAGCATACTGATTGTAGGTAAATCTTTGGTGTTTTCAAGAAACTTAAACCGTCCATCTTTGTTGTGTTCTCGCACCTGTGACAAATGTAATTATGCCATTAACCTTCGACTGACGATTGAAAATCATACAAACTCGAATCTTCAAATTAAAGTACCTCTACTATTGCTACATGGAAGCTTTGTTTTTCGTCTGAAATGGCTGATAAGGCTTCATTCTCACAATGGAACATAGAAACTGTACTACAAAAATACATATTAATTATATATAGACTTGAATTGAAATGCATCCTGCTAAAACATACTCAAACAGATAAACCACATGGACGAAACGATAATCTAGTTAATACGCCATTGTTCAACATAAGAAAAATATACTTCCATTAATCTTTCTTCTTATCAAAGGAGGGTCAAGAAGATCATTCGACCCTTCCACCAACAAAATTTGTACAGGAATTTGCTATGTAAAAAGCAGTTATGGCAATTCCTGAAAGACACATTAACACGGCACAAAAATAACAAGGGTTATTGGATTTTATCACCCTTAACTATTGGTCATTGGCCGCTTCCACCCTCAACTATTACTTTGACGCCCGCCACCCCCAACTTAACACTTAGTATGTTCTGTCACCAGATCACTAACTTCTGATCTTGTTACTATACGTTTGGGGGTGTCCTAAGATCCCTAGAACCTTCCTAGATCCCCATGACACCCCAAAAAGTATAGTAACAGGATCAAAAGTTAGTGATCAGTTAACAACGTGGTGACAGAACACACTAAGTGTTAAGTTATGGGTGACGGTCGTCAAAGTGATAGTTGGGGGTGGCAGCGGCCAATAGCCAATAGTTTGGGGTGATAAAATCCAATAACCCAAATAATAAAGGTTTGAGTTGTCTAATACAATTCGTTATCAAACAGGTCAACCCACAAATGATCCATTTGGTAACGGGTTATCAACATAAGAAAAATTTACGTTAATGAATCTTTCTTCTCATATCATTATTATCAAGGGAGGGTCAAGAAGGTTAACCAACCCTTCCACAACCAAATTTGATATGTAAAGTGTAGTGGTGGCTATATTCCTGAAATAACCCGATGACCACATGATCCCGACACAAAATAAACAGGTTTTGGCTTGTCTAATTCAATCCGTTAATCAAACAGGTCAACCTGAATACAACTCGTTTGATAAGAGGTAAATCTGGACACAACTCGCTTGATAACGGCATTAATTTTTATTGCAGCAACACGTAAAAAACAATTGAGGTCCAACACCGGAAAACATGAATTTATATATTAATATATAGAAATAAAATAAATTCTAGTTCAGTCCCTAATCATGCTTAGCATATCAATCAGACAATCTCCAGAACTCAAAGTAAATAATTGAAAAAAAAACAAAACACTGTTACTAAAAGTCAAAAACTCTTATCAGACTTGCAAAACAAATGAAGAACTGACCAACATAATCCATTTCTTCTAGTTTTGAACTTATTTCAGTTGCAGAATTGATGTCTTCATCAAGGAGCAAGACTCTAAGGCCCTTTGGAAAATCTTTCCACCCCAACAAATCATTTGCAGTACAAACCATGGCTGGTTCGGCATCCTTATTTCACCAGATCTTCATATTAAATTTAAAACATCATTTTTCTTGTCCAAAAGTCTGCAAGAAACCCACCACAGATTCACAAAAAAATATATAGATGATCTTTTTCAAAATCTTGATTGGTAGATCAATGATCAGATAAGTTATTATTTTAGATCCGGGTAGTAAATAAATTATTATGCATAGAAAAATATTCATAAAGTAGATTCCCTTTTAATAATGATTTAAACTATTATTATTATTATTATTTACTAGCATGTTATAGTACTTTTAGGGCATAACCATAATGCAACAAGCTAGATTCTTGATTATTCACACACTGACACACATGTTCTTGAAGTGACCTCAATCTGGAGACCAAACAAAGCATAAAGTCAAGAAGATATTCAACCCTTAAGAACAACAGATGTTAGTTGGGTGATGAAGATTCAACTTAAAGTCAGTGTGTCAAAACAACAAACAGATGGAACCCCACTTCAGATCTTCATAAAGATTTGAAGATTAGCTGAAAAAAGAAAGCTTTAAAGGAAAAACACAAAAAGGGAGGTGCATATATGGTAAAAAAAAATAAAGGGTTCACAAATGCATGTAAGGTGCAAGAAAAAGAGACAAATAGGTAAAATATATATATATATATTCAGAGGTAAAATTAATAGACAAAATTGACAGAATAATAAGTGGAAATTGAGGTTACACATGATTCATAAAATGAGCAGAACTGCACCCAATTGAAGCAAGAATATGAACCAAAAAAGGGGTTCTAAATTTATGAGCTTTACCAAAATGATTGAAGAAACACCAGTGATGCCTATCCTTGTGTTGCAAAAAGATTCCCACACACTCACAGACAGAGAGAGAGAGAAAGAAAGAGAAATGGGTGTGGGGATTTATGGAGAAAGATGAGATATGCAAGAAAAGTCTGCACTAATGGGTCACAATAACCTGAACACCTAATTAGAGAGAGAGAGAGTTTTGGTTTTTTGAAATTACTGAATCATTGTACTTTTCAACCACCATATTTTTCAAAGATTTTGTTGGAAAAATTATCAAAATAGCCAAAGAATAAAATGACTTATGAAAATAGCGAGCTCATGTCTTTTTGAAACAGGGCATCATGTGTGAGATGAGTCTTTCAAACATGGGATGAATCTTTCAAGCATGGGATGAGTCTTTCAAGCGTGGCAGGCATCATGCACGGATGCGTCCGGAGAATTTCTGAAGCGTCCGACGAGTTGCAGGTTTCCGGCGATGAAATCTGAAGACACTGTTATACAAGAAAACGAAGAACTAGAACAATGGAAGAGAACTATCATTACTATAAGATGATCGTCTTCAACCGGAAGTTCAAGATCGCCGAACGTAAGCCACCGCCGGACGTCACTGCCGCCTTCAGTTCCTGCACCGACGGAGACTCCCAGACGCCGGATCACTTCCAACGGTTTTTAGTTCGAGTTTCAGCGACAAGAACATACCACAATCGATGACTCTAAGCGGTTAATGGAGCCAGATCTTCACTGATTCCGACCTAACTTTACTCTCTGCTCTTTCACCCTTGATGATTTCTTCAAATACAGTTCCTTGATGACCTCAACGGCCCCATCCCACTCACCAAGAAGTCTGCATGATCTTTCCGTCGGCCAGACTTCAGATTTCATCGCTGGAAACCTACAACTCACCGGAAAACTCGTCGGACGCTTTAGAAATTCTCCGAACGCATCCTGTGCATGATGTCTCGCTCCAAGGACACATCTCGTGGCAATATGTCCACTTTTATTGGGTTTCGCTTGAAAGACTCATCCCATGCTTGAAAGATGTCATACCCCAAAAACGTCACAGCGGAAATACAAACATGACAGTGAAGCAGGTTGGTACCCATAAATGTCTTAGTGGACGGTGCAATATTTATTTGGGAAATTTAGTTTATTTAAAACATAAAGTTTAGAGTTTCGAACATACACCACAACCATAGCATAGCTGTTTGACCCTTATGGGTCTTAGTACACACGGTCCCAAATTAGTTTTTAAAATTGTCCAAAACATTTTTTTTAAACACGACAAGCATCGCTACCACAAGATATGCCAAAATCCCGAAGCCGAACTCATTTACCTGAAAAACACGTAAAAATCAAGTGTCAATACAATGGAAGGTGAGTTCACATATTCTAATTGTAACAAATTGTTTAAAGAAAATCTTTCTTACAATAAATTTTAATGGGAATAAGCATCCATGCAAAATTAAGAAAGTAAGTTTTATTTCCTTTATAAAATCCGAGGACAAATCATCGGGAATTGTTTATTTGAAAAGCCTCCGATGAGATTTTCTACCCATGGTTTGAATATTAAATATTCATCATTCGCTCAGTTTCGTAAGTTTGCAAGACGTTACGAGCTATATACCATGATTGAGGCTCTAATCAATACTAGACAATTATAGAATAAATTCGTCGCTCTGTGGACCGGAGCTACCGGTCACGACGGGGTGTCAACCCGATAGATCTATCAACAATTTCACGTGTTCCATACTTAATGATTAAAATGGCTATGACTGCGCCAGGAATATCCCATAATTAGGATACTAATTGCCCTCCCCAATTGCATCAATATAGATAACCTACAAGAAAACAATTTAATATTTGGTGTTGCACAAATTCCTGACGTCCCCCACGCAATGTAAGCAGCCTATAACGTTACTTACACCCTTGAGATCAGGCTAATTTGTCACAACTGAGATTCAAAATATTTTTAAATCCTTACGATCGTTTTTACCAAAACACCGTATTTTCCCCGTTTCTCCCCGAAACATATTTATAATTAATCATATTTCCAAAATCATGTTTTCTTCAAAAACATATCATATCATTTAAAAATCATATTTTCCACGAAAATATATTTTAGATTATAAAAAGGCGTGTTCTTCCCCCAAAACAGTATATAAAATAGTAAAAGAGGGGTTTAGTGACACTCACATTTGGGTGCGTTTATATTATCGCAATCCCTCAAATTGATCTGCACGTCCTATAATTTAATAACCAATTATTCTACAAACAATTGAGGTTCTCCAATACCTAGAATTTTCATATAACTTTGAGATTTTCTCGAAAAGTCTTTGTTTTGATTATGTATATATAGGGTCAGGATTTAGGAAAAATGGTGAAAAGTGTGAGAACAGTGAGAACGCTTATGGATCGTCAGATCAAAACAATCTATGGACTAGATTGGCGCGGTGTCGTTTTCGTAAATAACATCAATTTTATTACGTGGACGCGCTTCATTAAGGGTAAAAAGGTCTTTTACCACTCAAATTTAAAACACCAAACTAAAAATGAGCAACACGCCATTCAAAACGAATAAACACCATTAATACAAAACGCCAAAGCTTAATGATAAAACGCGTTGTAGACTTAGCAGGTAGAAGAAACAAACAGTAACTGAAAGTCAATTATTAACATTTATTAGAAGAAATTCTCTCCTAAACTGCCCGCCAAAAACATCATTATATAAACTACGTTACCATCGCTTCCATAATCACTTCCATTTGATCATACTAAAAACACCATCTTTAACCAAAACCTAGATTTTAACCAAAACGCCAAAATGGCAACCATCGTTTCATGGAGATACACCCTTAGAAACAGAAGATTCGTAATACGTTTTGACGACAGAAGAAGAGTGTTTGTTAAAACAATCAAAGCCATTTTGAAAATGGAAAAAGATGTACAGAGGGATATCCTGTCGCTTGGCATCCCTCTTGATAATGAATGTGATGAAACACAAAAGGTTATGAGAAAGATTAACCAGAAAATTTGGACCAAGCAAAGTAAATGCAAAAATGGACCCAGTCATCACATCATGGCGTTTTGATGAAGAAACAGACATGGTCACCGTTATATGTGACAATGGAGCGCAGGAAGACTACATGCTTGAAGACATCATGACCAAGCAGTGGGTTGGGTTCATGGAGGAGTTACACAACACCACATGTTTGAACACAGGCATGAACATAAAAATGGTGTTGATGCAGGACATGTTCAAATGGAGGCTTCAAAATCTTCAAGAACAAGAAGCCAATGAAAGTGAAAGTGGTGACTCGGATGAGAGACTTAAAGAAGACCCCGAAGAAGAAGAGAAGGAAGTGATGGATACTTCTCAGACAAAGTCCCTTCTGACGAGGAGTTTTAATTTTTTTTTTTTTTTTTTTTTTTTGCTTTCTTTTGTGTATTTTTTTTCAAATAATAAAATACTATATTTCTCTCATTTGTTTCAAAACGCCAAAAAATACCACAAAAGCCATTGAATACAAAACACCAAATAATAATAACTATTTTCCTATGTATTTTTTTCTATGTTAGTGTATTTTATCATCTTGGTCTACAAAACGCCAAATTGGAAGATGGGACGTCTTACAGCCATAACAGATAAAGCTGAACAAAAAAGTAAATACAAACAGTAACTGAAATGACGGTTACTTTGTTACTAGCATTTATTATAATAAAATCCCGCCTAAACTACGCGCCAAAAACATCCTATAAAGAGAAACGTCTCTGCATAATCCATTGATCACACCCAAAAACAACGGCATGTTTCCTAAAAACCACTCACTTTAAAACACCAACAAATAGTTAAAAAAACCACAGATGGCAAACCTCATTTCTTGGATATTCAGTATTGTTCTGCGTGAAGTTTCACTGAATGGATTCTTACCTGAGGTGGGTATCTCTATAAGATTTTGCTGAATGAGATGGACAAATATTCTAGAAAAAGAGCCTGATGACAGTGATATGTCATTTTGTGTGCTTTGTTCTTGATGAATATTTGAATGGCATGAAGGGATCAATCCCAGTGTAAATGCTATTTTGGACTCCATGATGATAATAGCATCCACACAGGCTTTGATCTACAACAACATGTCAACAAACAAAAAGAGATCACACCAAAAAACAGGATGCCACTGATTAGCTTCGTCTAAAGGACGGGCGTTATGTAGGAAAATCGACATCTAGCTAAGGTCTTCAAAGCTTCAAGGCACAAAAACTTCAAGAAGAAGAGACTGATGACAGTGAAGATTTAGATGAGAAATTGGATTAGCATTTTTTATTTTTTTTTTCATTTTATTTTTTTTTTATTTTTGGGGGATCATTTTCTGTTGTTTATTATCTAATTCTCCACTGATAAAATACATTATTTCTGTAAAAAATATGTTTATAAAACGCCAAAATGCTACAAACATCAAACGCCTAATAGTATGAAAAATGTGAGAACGGATCCTGGCCAAACATGTTGTTGCTATATAAAACGCCAAAAATACCAAAACTTATAATAAAATTACTTTAACCAATTGTTATTAAAATATCCAAAAATTAACTAAATGCCATTAAGACATTGTATAAAACAATGTGCCATCTTTATCTAAACGCCAT
>JARYGA010060974.1:48427-90935 GCA_030545235.1 Helianthus tuberosus
TGCATTGAGTGTAAAAGAGTTAAAAGAAAGTTAGAAAACCATTTTTCAATCCTTTTAACCTGGAATATGTTCAGATCTATGCAAGATCTTTGTTTATTCATGTGGAAATCCTTCAGATCTAAGTTTTTCTTGGTGGAATGAGGCCAAAACATGAAGTTCATAAGAACACCATGATGACATCATCCTAGAACACCTCAAATCCGCTGATTTCATGGTTAAAAGTGTAGATTGTTCGGTGAAAAAGATGAAGAATCAAGTGTAGATCATAGAAGTACAAGGATTTCAGAAGAAACTTATAAGAATCAAGAGAAATCGAGAGAAAAGTGTGCTTGAGAGTCTGGTTCGGGTGAGGAGCTGTGACATCAAATGATGTGACAGGTGGTGGTATTTATAGGGTTTCCAAAAGAGGAAAGTGCACGAGTGTTAAGTGGGTCACCGATCGGGATGGCCACTCGATCGGGTGGCCGCTCGATCCGAGTGTTCGGCGCATTGAGTTTTGTCGTTTCGATTCACGTGTTGAGCGTTGCGATGCGATGCGATTCGAGGGAGCGATGCGATGCGATAGTATTACCCATTAATCCTAACTACTATATCTAACATACAATCACTATAATTAACTTGCGTTTAGCGTTTGTGATTCGATTACGATAGAGTTGCGATTGCGTTTCGATTAATCACCACAACATAAACATAAACATAAATAAACATGCACAAGTAACACATAAGAATCACACACACGTAAAACAATATCCAGAGCGCATAATTTGAGTTGCGAGTGCGATTGCGATGCGATAAGCGAATAAGCGATAAAACATGCGATAAGTATCGATTAAACCTCGATTATTAACAAGTACTCCACATAATACAACTAAGGCGATAAAATTAATAGATTATCTACGAGTCAAAGAAGTCAAAACATGAGTTGAGCAAGGAATGACAGATCGCAATTAGCAACCTTCTCTTCCTTTGACTTCAATCTTGACTTTGACTTTCGAAACACGGGGTGTTACAACCTCCCCTTCTTAAGGGAATTTCGTCCTGAAATTAGGCTGAAGCCGTAACAAACAACTGCGGGTACTTCTCCTTCATGTCACTTTCGAGTTCCCAAGTGAACTCTGCGCCTCGTTTGCCTTCCCAGCGGACTTCCACAATGGGAATGCGTGAGCACCTGAGCTGCTTGGTTTGTCGGTCCATGATCTCGACAGGCTTCTCCACGAATTGCAATGTTTCGTTCACTTATAGATCCTCAAGTGGAACGTGTAAATCATGCTCAGCCAGACACTTTCTGAGGTTCGAAACATGAAAAGTCGGGTGGACGTTGCTAAGTTCCTCCGGTAGTTCGAGTCTGTAGGCCACTTTTCCGATCCTTTCCAGAATCTTAAAGGGTCCAACGTATCGAGGCGCGAGTTTCCCTTTCTTTCCGAATCTGACCACACCCTTCCAAGGCGATACCTTTAGGAGTACATGGTCGCCAAAGTCAAATTCAAGGGGCTTGAGTCGTTTATCGGCGTAACTTTTCTGACGGCTCCGAGCTTTCAGCAGGTTTCCCGAATCTGGAGGATTTTGTCAGTCGTTTCTTGCAATAGCTCAGGACCGGTTAATTGCGAGTGCCCGATCTCGTGCCATACAATAGGCGATCGACATCTTCTTCCATACAATGCCTCAAATGGTGCCATTTGAATGTTGGAATGATAACTGTTATTGTACGAGAATTCGACTAAAGGTAAGTATGCGTCCCAATTACCACTGAAATCTATGACACATGAACGGAGCATGTCTTCAAGGGTACGAATCGTTCTTTCAGTCTGACCGTCGGTTTGGGGATGGAAAACGGTACTTAGATTAAGCGTAGTACCGAGAGCAGATTGAAAAGTTTCCCAAAGACGCGAGGTAAACCGACCATCGTGGTCAGAGATGATGTCGCGAGGCGTCCCATGTCGACAAATGATCTCATTGGTGTAGATTCGGGCTAATTTTTCTACCTTATAGTCTTCTCGTATTGGCAGAAAGTGAGCAGATTTAGTCAAGTGGTCAACGACAACCCAGATGCTGTCGTGACTTGATGGCGTGCGCGGAAGTTTCATTATTAAATCCATAGCTATAATCTCCCATTTCCACATAGGGATTTCGGGTTGCACGAGTAAGCCAGAGGGTTTTTGATGTTCGGCCTTGACCTTGGAACAAGTCAGTGTAACACCTCGTAAAATCACGACCAATGTAATAAAGACATGTGTCATGGACTTTAAACGTGTAAGGAATTAATCTGAAGGGACTAAATTTGTCAAACAATGTAAATATGTAAGTAAAAGGATCCAAAGTGTCAACATGCCATTCTTGTGCCTCTGATTGACCTCACACGACGTTCGTATTCTCTAACGAATAATTTATCAAACGTTGAAAGTCGTTTGTGCTTAAAATAAGGATCTTACGAAGCATAAGGGTTAAAAGCGTCAACATGTTGAAAGTAACCTCTGAGTGACCTTTTAACGATCCCAAAAACATTGTAATAATTGTATATTTCGCTTCCAAGAATATTGGATATTTATTTTGTGGAATTTCGAAGTAAACAAGACTTTTCGGGTGATCGTACGACTAATCGGGAGCTTAACGGAGTTAGTTTTTGACCCAAGGCCCCTAAAAGTTAACTATGGGGGTCCTAAGTGCAATAAATGAAAGTTAAATAAAGTTAAAATGGACCAGGGACTGAAATTGCAAAGTTTCAAAACTTTTTACCGGATTTGGAGGTTGTCGCGGGCCGCGTAAGACATCTCCAAATTCTTATGCCGGCCGCGAGAGACTACCATATGCAGACAGAAGTGGACAACCGCAAGTTCAGCCAGTTCCACCGCCTTTGCATGCCTCAAATCGATACCAAGGACTGTGCCAATGGTTTTTCATGAACTAGGGACACCTGGAATCATCAGGAATCATTGTAGGGACATGTGGGATGATCTTATGAAGTGAAAAATCCTATATAAGGCCCTCTTGTTTGCACTAGTTCACTTGCACATTGAGTTTTCATTCAAAACTCATTCTCTGAAGTCCCTTGGAGCTCTAGGAAGCTTTCATCAGTTCTATTTTCGTGCTAAGGACCATAGTAAGTGTTCTTAGCCTCCTAAGTTCAAGTTTTATTAGTTTAATGACCAAAAGTCAAAGCCATCGTAATTAAGCTTTGACTTAGTGATTAATCACTAATGGTCCAACCATTATTCAAATTGAAAGTGGCGATGAGTTGATAATTATGTAGGTAATAAACCCTTAAAAGGGCACCTACTGATTTTCACTCTAACTTGGTCAATTGTCGGGTCAAACTTATTATTAAAAAGTCAACAGAATCCATTTTTGCAAATAAAATCATAACTAGCAATGCGGAGGTTATGGAACATGTTTAAACACTAAAATAACTTGGTAAATAATATAAGAACATTTTTAGACATGTTCAACCCGACAATTCTGAGTTTAGGCTCGGTTCACAACCGAAAGTCGCAAAAGAAGACTTTTGCTTTGACTTTCAGTTCTGACCCGATTTAGCATGTTTTATATATTCCTTAAGATTCCTTTAGGACCATATTATATGTTAGTATAACCCTCTGAGGTTATACAACTTGGTTCCTTAGAAATCCGATTCATTTGCATGTTTCCGTTAAATGCTTAATTGTTGACCATAATGCCCTTTTGATATTAAAACGAAATTTTTGAAAATGTGAGAGGACAAAAACCTTTATTACTGATATTTAAGCATGTCTTAAAAATTTGACATCAGTTTGTGGTCTAAATTAGGAGTTATGCTCGATATCGTAAATTGAAGTCTTTTTATTAATTGAACGGCATTTTTGGCATAAAACCTATTTAAACCCAAATTTTGACACTAAAATTTCTACCCAGTGATGTAATATAATATTTAGGGATTTTTGGAAATTTTTATTTAATTTTAAACTGATCATAACATAGGGTTCTTGCATTGACTCGGTAATTGGCGGTTATGCCCTTTTTGCTAATAAAATGAGTTTTATACATCCTTTACATATCAAACCTTTTTCTACTGATTTTATATAATAAATAAGTTATTTTAAATAGTAGAAGCAGATCAAAATCTCAGATTTTCTTAATCGGCCCGAATACCGTCAAATACCGACTTTTATGCAATTTAGGCGCATAGTTTGGTTTAAAACCATATTTGGCACCTAAGGCTTGTTACCTAATAATGTTATGAATAAATTTTTATACTTTAATAGTAAGTAAAAGTTTTAAACTTAGATTTTCAAATTTGACCCTTAAAGCTTATGTGAAATGACCAAAATGCCCCTACGGTGCATAGTTTGGTTATAAAAGATAAATTTCACATATACATGATATCTTACTGATATAACTTATTAAAATAAATATTTTTACTAATTATTTTAGACCAGAAACTCAGATTTCTATTTAACCTCTTTTATAAACCTTAAAATGACCAAAATACTCGTACGGGGCATAAATTGATATTAAATTCGTTTTGGGCATAATGGAAGGTATCCTACTGATATCACAACATATTTAAGGCATATTAACTTGCGAAACCTGTACATGACTTATTTGGTTACCCGTTATGCATTTTACGCGTTCGGTGCGGTTTATGTAACTAGTTTACATAAAATAACCGAAACGGGTCAAACCTTATCATTTTTGCTTCAAAATCCAGAATGTGTTTAGTTTACCCATATTATACAAGTATTCATACTTGTCGGATCTAAAACACATTCTAATCTAGTCTTCGCTTAATCTTGAGTTTTGAACCGTAAACCTTTCTATAAAAACTAACTGGTCTAAGTTTAGACTTAAATAAAGACCCGTTAGGAATCTAATAGGTTATTAAAACCTTCGTTCCAGATTTAGGAGCCCGGTAAAAGATATTTGCACTTGCTGATTGTTATACGACTGAGATAAATTTGTATATTTTGCTCAGGTAAATACTTTTAACTTATTTTCCGTTATACGGGCTTGGGGTACATTATTTAATAATACCGCTTGGTCGGGTATTGAATCTTTAATCGAATAATGGTTAAATCATTGAGATAACCCGTTTAATCTGTTTTGTTTGTTTTAAGCCTTTGGGGGGTTAATGACCGTGTCCTGGATATCCTCGGCTCATTCATTGAAATAGCCATGACTTAAGCACGGGGTGTAGGCATACACCTGCCAGTGCGTATGTAAAAAGATATACCCGCTTATTAAGAATAACTCGCCATGGGAATATATTATGTGGTGGTCTGTTAATCTTTAACCCGGTTCTTCTAACCTGGGCTACTGAATATATAACAAACATATAATTCTTTTACAAGATTATTTATAAATAATTATCCCAAGTTATAAAAGAATATTTGTGCCTTGTGCAATTAAATCAATTTTCTTAAATATTTTCAAAAGTGTCAGTTAATTGTATTTACCAATGTAAACTGACGTATTTTCCAAAAAGATTAAGTGCAGGTACTATGCGAAATGGGCTGGCTCCTCCTAATATCAAATAAAGAGTATTGCAAGCTTTTGATGCTTAAATATGTTGAACAATATTTCTTTTTATCTTAAATCCTTTTACAATTCGTTTGTAATAATTTATGTTACTTTCGAATCAGTTTGTAATATTATTACTTTTAGACTTCCGCTGTGAATTAAACTATGATTATTGACTATGATGATATCAACTACGTCACGATACTCCCCACCGGGCCCACCGATAATACGTGGAAATATCAGGGTGTGACAGTCAGGCACTTCGAAACGTAGATCGCGATATCCTTTTTCATACCCGGCCACCAGTACTTGTAGCGCATGTCCTGGTACAACTTGTCCGCTCCGGGATGAATAGAATATCGAGATTTGTGAGCTTCATCCATCAGGATCTTTCGTAGGTCGGTGCGCTTGGGAATCCAAATCCGATCTGGATAATGGAAAATCCCATTCGACTTATCCTCCAGCTAGGCTCCATCGTTGAGAATCCTTTCCTTCTTCAAAGTGCGTTCGGTAAAACAGGCATGTTGGGCTTCGCGGATAAGGGTTTCAAGATCATGCTGGGCTTGCACGTTACGGGCGCTGTGCAAATATCTCCGTCTGCTGAGAGCGTCGGCAACGACATTTGCTTTGCAAGGATAGTAACGAATCTCACAGTCATAATCGGTGAGAAGTTCAACCCATCGGCGTTGGCGCATATTAAGTTCCTTTTGGCTGAGGATGTGTTGTAGGCTCCTTTGATCTGTGAAGATCGTACACTTGGTACCATACAGGTAGTGTCGCCAAATCTTCAGCGCAAAAACAACCACACCTAGCTCGAGATCGTGGGTTGTGTAGTTCTTCTCGTGGATCTTGAGCTAACGAGACGCGTAAGCGATAACCTTGTCTCGTTGCACGAGAACACAACCAAGACCAAGGTTCGAGGCATCACAGTAGACAATAAAGTCATCGTTTCCTTCAGGTAGAGCGAGAACGGGAGCAATGCAAAGCATATGCTTGAGGGTTTGAAAGGCAGTCTCTTGTCCAGTTCCCCAAACAAAAGGATTGTCTTTGTGCGTGAGAGAAGTGAGCGGCACGGCGATTTAGAGAATCCTTCGATAAATCGGCAATAATAGCCCGCCAATCCGAGAAAAGAATGGACTTCAAACGGGTTCCTAGGTGTAACCCAACTCTTGACTTCTTCGATCTTCGCGGGGTCGACGTGGATACCTTGACTATTTACAATATGACCGAGGAATTGAACCTCCTCCAGCCAGAATTCACACTTGGAGAACTTGGCATATAGTCGATTCCCTTGGAGTAGCTTGAGAACCAAACGTAGATGTTGCACGTGTTCGGTTTTCGACTTGGAATAGATCAGGATATCATCGATGAAAACGATGACGAAGCGGTCGAGAAAAGGTTTACACACGTGATTCATCAGATCCATGAAAACCGCGGGTGTGTTAGTTAGACCAAAAGTCATAACAACGAACTCATAGTGGCCGTAACGAGTGCGAAAAACGGTTTTGGGTATGTCCTCCTCTTGGATGCGTAATTGGTGGTAGCCTGAGCGTAGATCGATATTGGAAAAACACGTAGCTCCTTGTAACTGGTCAAACAAATCATCGATGCGAGGTAGGGGATAGCGATTCTTGATTGTCAGCTTATTCAACTCCCTATAGTCGATGCACATCCGGAACGGCCCATCCTTCTTTTTGACGAAAAGGACTGGGGCGCCCCAAGGAGAGGTGCTATGGCGAATGAAGCCTTTGTCAAGTAATTCCTGGAGCTGACTCGATAGTTCGCGCATTTCGAACGGAGTGAGTCGATAGGGAGCTCTAGCAACAGGATTTGCTCCAGGAATGAGGTCGATGCGGAAGTCGATATCACGACTCGGAGGCAATCTGGGGAGATCGTTAGGAAATACGTTGGGAAATTCACGAACAACGGGAACCTGGTCCACCTCCTTAACTTCCTTTTTCACTGCTACCACGATGTGAGCCAAGAAGGCTTGGTATTCCTTGCGGAGATACTTGCTAGCTTGGACACACGACATGAGTTGTAATCTTTTCGAAGCGACTTCTCCATAGACACATAATTGATCACCATTCGTGAGCGAGAATCGAATCATCTTGTCGAAGCAAACAACTTCAGCATGGTCTTTGCGAAAAAAGTCCATGCCTATTATGACATTAAAACTACCGAGCTGCATCGGAATAAGGTCGATAGGAAAGATGTGATTGTTGAGTTCAAGAGTACAATCACGAAAACAGAATTGAAGGCGACGGTTCTTCCGGTGGCAACTTCAACATCGAACGTCGAGGGGAGATGAGCGCACTTACGATTAAGGAGCTTTTCAAACTCAAACGAAACAAAACAGTTATCGGCTCCAGTATCAAACAAACACGAAGCATAAATACCATTCACAAGGAACGTACCATTGACCACGTTGTTGTCAGCCTGAGCCTGGCGCACATTAATGTTGAAAGTTCGAGCGCGAGCTGCTTGTTGCTGAGGCTGCTGCTGGGGCTGCTGCTGTTGTGGCTCTTGCTTCACCATTCGATTCGGGCACATATTTGCGAAGTGGTTGGGATTACCATACGCAAAGCAAACTCTAGCATTGATCACGGGTGCCTGAGCCGCTTGCTGGCCTTGAGGAGCAGGAAATAGAGCTTGATAAGCAGTAGCTGGAGCTTGACGAGGACCTGTACGGCAGTTGTCGGTGAAATGGCCGTACATGTTGCAATGCACACAAAATCTGCAGGCGATTCCCACTGGGTGGTGATAAGTACAAGTAGGACATGCCGGGTGAGGACCGGTATACGCACGGTTTGCTGGCGGTGCTTGGGTTACTGGTGGTGCGACCTGGCGGTGTTGGGTCTGCTGCTGGGCTGGTACAGCTTGGAGCGGGGCAGCAGTGGTGACAACACAATTCTTGTTGCTGGAGTTGCTGTTGATCTTCCTCTTGTGACGAGAGGCCTTTGAAGACTGAGGAGTGGTGGCGGTTTCAGCGGTTGGTGCGGTGGTAGCTTGATGCTGATTCTTGGTGGCTTTATCCCAGTAGCCAGACTTGACTCGCTTGTCGTTTATCTCAGCGGCAAGCAGGTAAGTTTCCTCGATTGTTGTTGGTTTTGAAGCTTGCACAAAGTCTGCGACACAATTTGGCAGAGATCGGATATACTTCTTGATCGTAACATCAGGAGTCTTAACTTGATCAGGACAGATTATGCTAAGCTGCTTGAAGTGAACAGTTAAAGCAGCATTGTCACGATCCCTCTGCTTGATATGCTAGAATTCGTCCTCCAACTTTTGGCGCTCGTGGGGAGGGCATAACTCTTCTAACATGACGTCCTTCAACTCATCCCACGTCAAACCGTAAGCTGCATCATTTCCGCGTTTGTTTCTCTCGGCCGTCCACCAATCTAGAGCTCGGGATTGGAAGACGCCGGTTGCGTTGAGAGTGCGGAGATCATCGGGACAGCCACTCTGGTGTAGGGTGACCTCGATCGAATCAAACCATTGAAACAAGGCCACAGGGCCTTCTTCGCCAGTAAATTCTTTCGGTCCGCAAGCTTTGAACTGCTTGAAACTAAAAGCAGCTTTAGGAGTTTCAGTCCTGGGCTCTTCAAAAGACTTGCTAGCATTCTCGTGTAGGCCGCTAACGATCTGAGGAATAACTTTCGCTATCTGTTTAGCGACGAGGGCAGCAAGGCGTTTGTCTTTCTGGTTTCGGCGGGCAGTTCGAGAGTGATGGGATCCAGATGACGACATCGTCTGCAACAGACATCGTCATAGGACTCAGACACAATATAGTCGAATCTCACCTCACACGCCTAATACTACTAAAACTCAGGAACACATCGAAACATGCACCACAGACGTCAAGGAAACACGTAGGCACATATAATCACGGAAGCACATAAGCACGTAAGCACATAATTCACGTAAGCACATATTTACACGTATTCACCCTCCTATTTTGCACGTATTCACCTATATGTGATGACCGTGTTCCTATATCATCCATGTTTTGCGCGTTTGAGGGTAGCGATTGTGTTTAGCGAGTACACAACGATTATCATAGCGAGTAGTATAATAACATAGCATGCGATCATCCACAAGTAACAGCGATTTGTTAGCTGTGTGTAATGTGTTGTGTGTGTCGAGCGGAAACAAAGGCGTTAAATTGAAACCAGTAGTACCTCAATATGCTAACAAATACGCATATAAAGCCACATAAAACACATAAAATCCACATAAAATCGGCAAATATCAGAGTCAGCAGTTGCGGCTCAGAATTGAAACATATAAAATCGACGATTGCGAGCTTGAAATCGAAAATAGATTGTCTAAGGCTGGATAGACATTGACTACCCAAAGTGGTTCGACTATTCACAAGAACTTTTGGTACACACTTCGACCTTCGGGACTGGGCTTTTGCCTCGACTTTGGGCGAATGACACGCATCCTTCCGGTTACAGTGTGACTTCAAGTCGTTGGAGTCCATCGAAACTTTGGTGAGAGTTTTGTTAAAACAAAATAGAGCACAGAACAAGTCACTAAGATTCGGGTTTCACCCCTGACTTAATAACTTTGTTCCCGTTTTGATAAGATAGAGAGGAAATTTGCGTCGAAGAACGGATTTCACTCCTGATTCAGCGCAATTTTCCTGTTTGTAGATAAAAATGCGGGTCGAACAAGTGATTTAGTCGAGAGTTGGCGGTTTTCACACCTAATCTCGACCCAATCACACGTTTATTCTTGAAAATTAGAGTGCAGTGATAGTGTAACGTAAGCGAGATTAGCGAGGTGTAAGCTCGTGCGAAGCCCCTACAGGGTATGCACAATTCGCTCTGTTGGCACTTAGACTATAGACTAGGTCATTCTAAGACATCGACCCGGACTAGGTCGAGCCTTGCCTAATTCCCTATAGTTATGACTCTGATACCAATCTTTCACACCCCAACCGATGGCGGAATCATCGGGGCGTGACACTGAGCGAAACAGATTGTCCACGAGTATCCATAACAACTATTAATTACCATATACTTAAAACGTCATGTCCCATACCATAACATATCCAAATAAAACAGTTATTACAGGTAATTGTCTCACAAACATGTACGGATCCGACATCTCAGATTTCAAAATAGACAATTTATTGGTTTGTTTCTAGACTCTTTCCTAGCCTCGATTTCATCACACAGCAAACCAAGCATCCTAGCATCTTAAGCCCATGCCACATACATTAAAGTAAAAGTCAATACACATAGTGTAAAGGTGAGCATACAAGTTTGATAGCATAATAGAGTTCGAAATCATTTATGCATAACCAACACGTACAACGTGTGATGTGAAGCACATAAGTTATCGAAAAATATCCTATCAATACCAATGACTGCGGGTTGACTGCGAAAAGCAGTTCGTAACACATATTCACCACTGCGAACATGCGAGTAATGGTCCTTAACAACCCCTGAGTGAACAGGTGCTGAGTCCAAACTATAGTACTACCGTTGCTAAGGCAGGTAGACAACAATCTATGTGTAAACATAACAAACAAGCATTCATCGAGTCACGTATAACATGCAGTAGCGGTTAGCGTTAAAGTATTGCATAGTGTGTTTGATGTGATTTAGAATAAGTAACGTATGTAACACCCAAAAGTGCGTAAAACAAAAAGGGTTCGAGTATACTCACAGCGATGAAGGTTAATGGATTAAAGGGAGCGCTAGACCGAGATTAGCCTGATCAGAACGATAGCATATGCGATAAGTGGCGCGTAAAACGATGCAAAGTGAACGAGTGACGAGTGGTCATCCGACCGGATGGAAATCTGAACGGATGGTCATCCGTTCGGATGGCCATTCGGGCAGATTGACACTCGTTTAGGGATGGATGTGTCTGTGTATGATGGTTTGTCCTTTGAAGTTTTCATTGTGGCATTTTGAAAACAGAGAAGTATCTCTACCCTTCAGGTCGGTCGATCGAATGGCGGTCCGATCGGACGACGATCCGTTCAGTGAGACATTTCTCAGAGAACAAGTTCACAACAGTTTTATCATCCGATCAGATGGTTTACCGATCGGGTGGAAATCCGCTAGAACTTGTAATGCATTGAACATGTTGAAAAAAATGGTTAAGTGCCAAACCCCGTGTGTCACCCGATCGGATTGCGGGTCGATCGGATGGCAGTCCGATCGGACGGCAATCTGATCGGACGGCAATCCGATCGGACGGTGATCCGTCCTGCGATCTGATCGTGTTGTTAACTCGGTGTTTTTGCTAAGTTTTGCGGTTTGATCGAGATGGTATGACGACGTTTTAGACAACAGAACCCCCATCAGATCCAAGTAACCCGATCAAACAGGAACCACCCTGACCCGATCAGTTAACGGCTCGTGACGGTTAGTCATGTCTAACTCGTAATCATTATCTTTTGGATAGAATTCAGATCTTGAACCAACACATCGCCAAGAAAGAGTAGAAGGTTAGAACAAGCTCCGATTCCATCGTTTTGAGTGCATTGAGTGTAAAAGAGTTGAAAGAAAGTTAGAAAACCATATTTCAATCCTTTTAATCTGGAATATGTTCAGATCTATGCAAGATCTTTGTTTATTCATGTGGAAATCCTTCAGATCTAAGTTGTTCTTGGTGGAATGAGGTCAAAACATGAAGTTCATAAGAACAACAAGATGACATCATCCTAGAACACCTCAAATCCGCTGATTTCACGGTTAAAAGTGTAGATTGTTCGATGAAAAAGATGAAGAATTAAGTGAAGATCATAGAAGTACAAGGATTTCGGAAGAAACTTACAAGAATCGAGAGAAATCGAGAGAAAAGTGTGCTTGAGCATCTGGTTCGGGTGAGGAGCTGTGACATCAAATGATGTGACAGGTGGTGGTATTTATAGGGTTTCCAAAAGAGGAAAGGGCATGAGTTTGGAGTGGGTCACCGATCGGATGGCTGTCCGATCTGATGGTAATCCGATCGGATGGCCACTCGATCGGGTGGCCGCTCGATCCGAGAGTTCGGCGCGTTGAGTTTTGTCGTTTTGATTCACGTGTTGAGCGTTGCGATGCGATTCAAGGGAGCGATGCGATTCAAGGGAGCGATGCGATAATATTACCAATTAATCCTAACTACTATATCTAACATACAATCACTATAATTAACTTGCGTTTAGCGTTTGCGATTCGATTGCGATAGAGTTGCGTTTGCGTTTCGATTAATCACCACAACATAAACATAAACACAAATAAACATGCACAAGTAACACATAAGAATCACACACACGTAAAACAATATCCAGAGCGCATAATTCGAGTTGCGAGTGCGATTGCGATGCGATAAGCGATAAAACATGCGATAAGTATCGATTAAACCTCGATTATTAACAAGTACTCCACATAATACAACTAAGGCGATAAAATTAATAGATTATCTACGAGTCAAAGAAGTCAAAACAGGAGTTGAGCAAGGAGTGACATATCACAATTAGCAACCTTTTCTTCCTTTGACTTCCATCTTGACTTTGACTTTCGAAACACGGGGTGTTATAATCACGCAAAAAGAAACTGCTAAGAAGATATGGGAGGCAACGAAGATCAAGTACCAAGGTAATCTTCGAGTGAAACGAGTACAACTCTAGCATTTAAGAAGAGATTTTGAGTTGTTAGAGATGAAGGAAGGAGAAGGAATGAATGAGTACTTTGGCCGAGTTATGACCGTGTCAAATGACATGAGGACGTATGGAGATGACATGACTAGTGTCAAGATTGTTGAAAAGATACTTCGTTCTCTCACTGAAAATTTTAACTTTGTGGTTTGTACTATTGAGGAATCAAAAGACATAGATTCCTTAACAATGGACGAACTACAAAGTTCCCTTCTTATTCATGAACAAAAATAGAAGAAAAAGGTCAATTATGATCAAGTATTGAAGTTAGAGTATGATGCCGCGAGTGGACGAGGTAGAGGAAGGGGTCGAGTTCCTATAGGACATGGATAAGGTAGAGGAAGAACTCGTCTAGACTTTGGTAAATCGACTGTTGAATGCTACAAGTGTCACCAAATAGGACACTTTCAATATGAATGTCCTAAGATTGAAAAATTAGTGAACTATGCTGAGTTTGATGAGGATGAAGATATACTGTTAATGGCATATACAGAAGAAAAGAAAGGAGAAGTAAAAGGGATCTGGTTCTTAGACTCGGCTTGCTCAAAAGATATGACTGGTATGCGAGAGTAGTTTGTTAATTTAGACAAAAACTTTACACACACATTCAAGTTGGGCAACGATCTTAAGGTTGCTGGTGAAGGGAATAGGTAACATACAATTTGAAGTAGAAGGAATGACACAGGTTCTTACTAAAGTGTATTATGTGCTCGAACTTACTTCAAATCTATTGAGCTTAGGACAGCTCCAAGAGAAGGGACTTAATGTAGTCATCAAACAAGGTATGTGCAAGATACATCACCCACAATGTGGGCTTATTATGGTTTCTAGTATGACTCGAAATCGGATGTTACTTCTCCATGTAGTGGTGAAGTCAAAAGAATGTCATTGCATGAAGATGGACGTGGAACAAAATTCACAATTGTGACACAAAAGACTTGGAAAGACTCATCACAAGTCCATTCGAACAATGCAATACAAGGGATTGGTGTTAGGGTTACCATGGGTGGCTGCGCAAACTAAAGTATGCAAAGTTTGTAATGTGGGAAAGCAGCAAAGAGAAGTTATTCCCAAGAAGAGTTTGTGGTATGCTACAGAGAAGCTTCAGTTTATGTGGGCTTGTGTAGTCCTATTTCACCCATGTCACCAAGTGGTAAAAGGTACGCCATGGTACTAATTGATGATTTATCTCGAAAAGGCTGGGCATATCCTTTATCAAATAAAAATGAAAGGTTTGAAACATTTAAAAAGTTCAAAGCATTAGTTAAAAAGGAATATGGGGTGTTGATTAAGGGTTTAAGAAGTGATAGGGGGTGGTGAATTTACTTCAAATGAGTTCATGGAATCTTGTGAAACACATGGTATTAAAAGATAATTAACCACTGCGTTCACTCCCTAACACAATGGGGTGGTAAAACAAAGAAACGAAACATTATTGAATATGGTTAGATGTCTTTTGAAAGAAAAATGCATTCTAGTCTGAATATGTTGTGTGGGCATGCCATGTTTGAGCTGACGCGCCAATTTTGTTTTGAAAAATAAAGTCACTGAAGAAGAATGGTCAAGAATAAAGCAATATGATGCTTTAGGGTATGTTAGGATCCGAGTTTGAATTGTTTGTGAAATTTTAAGATGAAAGATGTAAGATGATAACAAAGATGGAAATAATTGCAGCGGAATGAAGATAAACTTTAAATCACAAACAATGAGAGATTTGCTTTCATCATGAATACTTTAAACTGAATGATTGAAATTACAATGATTCACGTATGCATGAATACAAACTCCCCCTTAGCCTGAGATCACTCAATTTGCTCGTTAACATCAGCACATCAATCAGCACGGTAACACCACCGTAAGCACATCCGACGGTAACATCCTACACCACCACCGTCAGCACATCCCGTAATCAGCATAACACTATAATCAGCACAATTTCATGTTTTTTTAATTTGGTAAACAACAGATAATATTACATAACTAGTACAATTTCAATTTTTTTATAAACAACACATACTGTTACATACTATCACAATTTCATGTTTTTGTTTTAATTTTGTAAATAGCACATACTACTACATAACTAGTAGAAAACAAGTTTATTCCAAATAGGCTCTCAATAGCAATACAAAAGTAAAAAATAGCAACACATAAGAACTACACAAAAAAATAAGAACTTACGTATAGATTTAAAATCAACACAATACATTTTTCATGTTAGCACATTCCAACTACATAACTAGCACAATTATAAAACACATTTATTTAACTTTTTTAAAGATAAAAAATACTTGATTTTTATTAATAAGAAAAAATATAGTAATATTGTATCATATTAAAGATAAAAAATACTTGATTTTATGGTATAATTTATTTTTCACAAAACTGATATTTTCGTTATGCAAACTTCAATTTTTCCAACTTGTCATACAAGTTAAGACATGTGGACTTTTTGGAGATGTACTTGGACTTTGGTGGTTATCAATATTAGACAAGGAATATTTTGGATCAAACTTTGACACTAATTGCATGTTGTCCACTCATTTTTCAACGTAGTGATCCTGCTTGTGTCCACATAAATTGGGTTTAAACGTGTAGTTAAAGTTGAATCGGAGATTTTATTCCATCAGTTTACTAGATTTTTCAGAGTTTAATTATCGGAAGAAAGAATGGTATTGTTAAAACGGTATAGGATCATATACAAACAAGTATCTTTATACAAACTTTAAGAACCAACAGTTTAATGACATGTGTCCTTAGTTAAAAAAATGATTTAAGGTACCCTTTTATTTATATTTAATTAAAAACAATAATTAAATTATCCCTAAATTCATGCAAGATATTCAAATCCTAATCTCCTAATCTATTCTTCATCGTCGAATCAACACCGTAATCAGCATCATCAGCAGCACTGTTATCAGCATAATTAGCAGCACCGTAAGCATCATCATCGCCAACACCGTAATCAACACATCGTCAACATCAGCACCTCAATCAGCACGGTAACACCACCGTTAGCACATCCGACGGTAACATCCCACACCACCACCATCATCATATCCCGTAATTAGCATAACATTGTAATCAGCACATTAATCAGAACAATTTCATGTTTTTTTTTAATTTTGTAAACAACAGATACTATTACATAAATAGCACACTTTCATTTTTTTTAATTTTATAAACAACACATACTGTTACATACTAGCACAATTTCATGTTTTTGTTTTAATTTTGTAAATAGCACATAATATTACATAACTAGTAGAAAACAATTTTATTCAAAATAGACTCTCAATAACAACACAAAAGGAAAAAATAGCAACACATAAGAATTACACAATAAAAAAAGAACTTACGTATAGATTTAAAATTAACACAATACATTTTTCATATTAGCACATTCCAACTACATAACTAGCACAATTATAAACTTTCTCAAAGATAAAAAAATATTGTATTTTTATTAATAAAAAAAGTATAGCAATATACTACTCATATTAAAGATAAAAAAATACTTGATTTTATGGTATATTTTTTTTCAAAAAGAGTTAACTGGCATTTTCGTTCCTGTGGTTTGTTCACTTTTGCCATTTCAGGTCAATTTTAAAAAATGCACCAGTTTCCTCCCTGACATACTGGAAACGTGTCACTTCAGTCCAAAAATTAAAACTCAGTTAAGTCAGGCATGTAAAATGAAGGGTATTATTGTCAATTCGTATATCTTTTATTTTCATCTTATTTTATGAATTGACAATAAGAGTAGGAGTTGGGTGGAAAGTGTGTTTTTCCTAGAAAGTCTAGGAAGCAATAAGAACGCGACATGTGGCATTGAAGGATTTTATTTAAAAGGGTATTTATGTACTTTCACAATCTATTTTTATTTTAGGAAATTATCTTCAATAACTAACTATACACAAATTTCGGAATTTTTTGTTTTCGATTTCTGATCTCACGTAATATCAATCATTCCTTCGTTTTCTTGCTGGAATCTATCAGCATGTTCTTGGTACTGTGTTTTAACAGTTTGTTCTTGGTGATGTGTTTTAACAGCAAGCAGATTCATACAGCTGTGTTTTATTATTCAGATTCATACAATTGTGTTTTAACAGGAAGCAGATTCATACAGTTGTGTTTTAGCATTTAGATTCATACAGCTGTGTTTTAACAGCAAGCAGATCCATACAGTTGTGTTTTAGCATTCAGATTCAAACAGTTGTGTTTTAACAGCAAGCAGATGCATACAGTTGTGTTTTAGCATTCGGATTCATACAGTTGTGTTTTAACAGCAAGCATATTCATACAGTTGTGTTTTAGCATTCAGATTCATACAGGTGTGTTTTAACAGCAAGCAGATTCATACAAATGTGTTTTAACAATAAGCAGATTCATACAGTTGTGTTTTAGCATTCAGATTCATACAACTGTGTTTTAACAGCAAGCAGATTCATACAAATGTGTTTTATCATTCAGATTCATACAGCTGTGTTTTAACAGCAAGCAGATTCATACAAATGTGTTTTATCATTCAGATTCATACAGCTGTGTTTTAACAGCAATTCAGATTCATACAGCTGTGTTTTAACAGCAAGCAGATTCATACAAATGTGTTTTACATCAGCAGATTTCGCCCCAGCTTTCGATCGGCATCCGGTAACTGTTCCGCTGCTATCTATCCTTTCCAAAGTTTCCTGCTTTTTGAATCTCTTCCCTGCAACCAGCAAAATACCGTCAATTACAAACAAGAATCACCCGTAATCGCTTTGTAAAACACGCAGTACAATGAAAGCTTGATCTTACGTATATGGAACAAGGAAAATCTCTTATCTTCATCCATGATTTTAGGTATTTTTGGTATGATTTTGGGGGTTTCCGAATTTGGGTTTAGAGAGAGAAAGAGAGAGAGAGGGAAATTGGCGTGTATTAAGGAGATGTGATATCTCTGACGGTTATTTTTGATTGGTTTAAAACACACATAAGGACGAAATTGCCCCTACTCATTTTAAACAATCTATTAAATATAGTTAATTATTACAAGATTGCCATTGATTTAATCTCAACCCTTAAACACACCAATCGGATGGACAAGATCGCTTCCTAGACTTTCTAGGAAAAACACACTTTTCGTAGGAACCCTACTCTTGACAATAATACCCTACATTTAATCTGTCTGACTTAACTGAGTTTTAATTCTTGGACTGAAGTGACACGTTTCCAGTATGTCAGGGAGGAAAGTGGTGCATTTTTTAAAATGGGTCTGAAATGGCAAAAGTGAACAAACCACATGGACGAAAATGACAGTTAACTCTTTCAAAAATAATAAAGTGTATAAAAGTTATTTTAGCTTAAAAACTTGGTGTAATTAGTATTTAATGGGAAATTGCTAAATGACTAAAATACCACTAACTTGATAGTATTAATTATTAATTATAGTGGTTTTATTTGTAATCAATACTAAGGGTATACGGAGTGGGGTGCGGTTTCATGCGGTAAACTTAGTTTACCAATTGGGAACACCACCGCCAACATAAGTTTACCACTTAAAGTTTGCCAATTCGGTGATGGGTTGCCGATGCGGGGAAAGGGAGGGTAGGAGAGAGGGGGTGTGTGGGGTGGGGTCCATGCCATCTCAACCAATCACACATTTTTCCTTTTTTGTTAAATAGTTTACCAATTCATAAAGTGTATAACCATTGCCAACACTTTTGAGCATAGTTTACCACTTTGACATGACACACTCTCATTGGTTGATTTTAAAGTTTACCACTCTTAAGGGTCTAACCACTCCTTACACCCTAACCCTTGATTTAAACTATGAATGACTCAGATTTATTCTTACGGTTCTTACATTTAACACTGTTTGTACATGATCTCAACTATTCATATACTAGTAAAAAGAATGGTTCTTTCGTCTTTCACTCACTTAAGGAAAACTCCCTTCTTCAAAGGTATAGAGTCTTTGTATTCTTTAGTTTCTTAAGTTCAATGCATTTAAATCATTAGTGATTGATTTAAAATACTATTAAATCAATGTATATTTCATGTTTCCGTTATAAAATAATTTTAACGCAATATCTACAACACCAGCAATCAAGTAGATTAGATTAAGTCTCTAAAACTCGGTTTTATTTTAGATGTCACTGACAAATAGAACTACAAATTACATACGTTGAATACAAAACACTTGGATCAACCACGAGGCTGAGTGTAGGCTGATCATCCATAATCAATTACCGTGGTTGATGAAGGTGGAGATTGTATTGAAAAAGGTACAAGCATTTTCAGAAACATGATCGAACCAAAAGAAAACATGATCCTCATCTTTTGATTCCAACGTTTCCACTTTTCCAGCCCATCCACTTTTCTCCATCAATTCTTTATAAAGCAAACCCCTGTCCCTCAAACAATCTTTCTCCGCAACAACAACAAGGATCTTGGAACACCCCAAACCCGAAAGATTCGGGTCCTTTTCCGGGTTAAACCTCGGGTCATCCAGCCCACTCCCTGCCGTCCCCACTTTCCAGAATTGATCCGTAAACGCTTTCAACTGCTTATTTTTCCCAAGTTCCGATCCAATCGGGTCACTTCCTCCGAAATGCGGGTGGAGTAGAATAATACCCTCTAGGTTTATTCCACCAATCCGTTCTGACCCGAACCAGATTGCCAAGTTGTGGGCGATATTCGCCCCAGCACTATCTCCCGCGAAAAACACCTTGCTAAAATCAGCAAATTTATTTAACCACGGGTCAGGACCATGTCCTGACCCATGGGAAGCGACCCACTGCGCTGCTTCCCAACAGTCGTTGTACCCGACTGGAAGAGGATACTCCGGCGCCAGCCTGTAGTCAACGGAAACGGCAATCACGTTTGACTTCGCTGTCAGATGGTTGAGTGTAGGGTGGTAGTTAGGACTTGTGGTGGATTCGACTACAAAACCACCTCCGTGAAAGTAAATCAGAACCGGGAGTTTCTGGTTTGGGGTGGCGGTTTTGGGAATGTAAATTCTTGCGGACAGGTTAGTTTCGGGTGAGATGACAACGTCTTTTGACTCGACTCCGGTTGAAGAATCGATTCCCGCAGGCAACTTGTTGTTTCCAATTAATCTTTCGCAGCGGCCGTCTTTGTGTACTCTTATGAAACCAATGATTTCGTGAAGATATTCATCGGATGTTGATATCTCTCCCGACCCGAACACAGAAGACATTTTTCTTAGATGTTGGTTGTTATGATATTAGCTTGCGGATATTTAACTATATAACGAACGTGTTTTTCTTGTCAAGTGAAAATGATGTGTTTTAGAATATAACAGAAAGCACTGTTGCTGCCCCTTTTGTTTACTAGAATAGTAAAATCCCAAAATTGTCAATGATCCCAGCTCAGCTGGTTGTTGGGCCGGTTGTCTCCTTTGGAGGCGCCGGTTCGATTCCCGGCTTGAGCATGGGTGAGACACTTGGGTTTTTCCTCATGATACCCGTGTTCGATCCCCGCTTGAGGCGGTTTACCTCCCTCTGTGGTGACAATCAACTCGTCAAACCCTTGGTTGGGGTGAGGTATCTGTGGGGTTTTCTCCCTGGACGCCGGCCACTCTCTGATGCCAGTAGAGGCACGGTTAAGACACTCACGTCTGGCTGGAGTAGGGCAACTGGCCTCCCCGCAATAGGAGGGGTGTGAATGTGTCTCCGCACCCGAAAAATCTTGTAGACACACTTAGCCGTTAAAAAAAAAGTAAAATCCCAAAATTTGTATTTTTTTTCGTTTGTATGTGACCCACTAAACATCCATATTGAATTCATATACGATATTATATATAGGGGTAAAATCAAATAAAAAGTTTATTTTGCCTAAGTAGGATGAGAATAAAATCTTAATCATTCATTTTTTAAATCAATGGTTAAGATGAAAGTGTAGAAGAAAGGAGGAGTGTAAGGGTATCTTGGGAAATTTCTATTTATGTACTTTCTCTCTCCACATTCAAGGCATATGCATATTCCACCCCCATTTTTTAAACGTTCAAAATTTTTTTATACGGCATTATTTTTTCATAAAAATTTCACCGTAAAATCGAGCGTCTTTTTATTTTTAATTTGAGTACCATATTGCTGTATAAAATATGAAGAGTAAAAAAACCCACTAAAATGTGTTGTATTTCTATGTTGTATAACATTTTTTTGTGCTGAATTTTTGTACTATATTTTTGTGCTAAATTTTTTGTGCTGAATTTTTTTTCTCAATTTTTTGTGCTGGATTTTTTGTACTACATTTTTTGCTGAATTTTTTTGTGCTATATTTTTTTGTACTAGATTTTTTTAGCTATATTTTTTTTGTACTAGATTTTTTGTGCTATATTTTTTTGTACTACATTTTTTTGTGTTATATTTTTTTTGAACTAGATTTTTGTACTAAAATTTTTTTTACTAGATTTTTTTTGTTGTATTTTAAAAAAAGGGGGTGACACATGTCATTTTTACTTCTATTTATAAGGAGCAAAATGCCCTTCATTCATACTTATTAGGAGTGCCACATATCATCATCACAATCCTTCTTAGACTAGTTAGGCAAAATCCACTTTTTAGTGGATCCATCCCCATTTTATATACATTGTTAGTAAATCACGATGAATAGTATTTTTTATTTTAAAATAATACATAGCTTTTTACTATTCTTTTTTTCATTTTTAATAACATCTTTTTAATTTTTTTTTCCGTTTTTACAGTAATATATTTCCTATACCATTTTTTAATAATTCTCTTTTCTTTTTTTAGAACATATATTATCGATTAATTTATTTTATATTTCTTTAATAATTTACGTTTATAACTTTTTCTAAAAACTTAAGTACGTAGTTATACTTGAATTTTTCCCGGACATTTCGTTATAAGTTTTGTTAAAAACGAAATTGTACTTATAATAAAGTATTTATTTGGTATCATAAAACAGTACGATGATAAACTAAACCGTTTTAATGGTTTGACTTTCTAAACAACATGCTTTATTTTCAAAATCACGTTTGTTTTACGTTATCATTTGCTCGGTTTCGCCGCAACGCGCGACGACAAAAAAACTAGTTTAATTTTGTTAATAGAGTAAACTGCTAAAATGGTTCTTTAGGTTTGAGCACTCTTTTCACTTTAGTCGAAAACTTAAATCTTTTAAATCTGTGTCCTTTTGGTTTCAATTTTGTTTTCATTTTCATATAAAATCAAAATCTGGTCAGAGCTTTCAGTTAACATTCAACTTTTTTGTCTTTTTCCTCCCTTTTAAAGAAGGGCAAAACGGTCTTTTAACGTTTTATTATAACAAATTAAAAAAATTTGACCATTTTGCCCTTCATTAAAAGTGAGGAAAAAGACAAAAAAAACTAGATGTTAATTAAAAAAGCTGACTAGATTTTGCTTTTGGATGAAAATGACAACAAAATTGAAACCACAAAAACCCACATTTAAAAGGTTTGAGTTTTGGACTAAAGTAGCGAAAGTGACCAATCCTCAGAGACCATTTTCACAGTTTACTTTTGTTCATATCTATAGATGATTATGTTCGTGTTAAAATATCTGAAGGGGTAAGGTCCCAAAAACTTTGCACGGGTGTTTGAGACCATACCACAACCTCGTTAATAAGCTCTCTTTAGAATAAACCTTGCGCGGCCGCGCACTGGCTCTAAAAGAGAACTTGAAAAGCAAAACAGTATTCAACATCCGCGCGCCAAAAGCAACTAATAAATCCTTGCCCAAGCTGCCATACAACAGATAGTATAAAATCCTAACGATATTTCCGCGCCAAGCCGCCCAGACTTAGACAAAAATAACCTTCCTGCCATAACAGAAATAACATGAGGAAAAGCCACATAGGATTACAACTGTAATCCTTCTAGAAAGCTTTATCGTGAAGAGCCATTCGGTTATAACCGAATGGCCACGTGGCGGCATCACAAGCACTCCTCAAAGTCACGATGATGGCACCAAATTGAAGGAAGATCCACACTTGCCCACTTTCCACGTGGCATCACCCCAGTCGTTGATCATGACCACGAGCCGTGTGCACACACTCGTTAGTGATTAACGGAGGAGGAAATAACCGCTAACGGAAAAGCACTTTCCGTCAAGTTTTCCATCAACAAACTTTCCCGCCCAAACTTCGGCTATAAATAGAGGATAATTCAGGTGCCATTTCTCAAGTTACTCTAACTGCATTTTACTATTACTTCTTCTTCTTTTTCATCAAACCCTGTACTTATTCTCACGCCTGAGGGTGGTCACGGAGAGAACCCCCATTCTCCCCGTGGCAAGTCTAACGGCTGTTTGTTTTGCAGTTGATTATTCGAAGAAGGAGATCAGTTACCCCGAATCAAACGAGAAGACCTAACCCTTTTATGTAAATTCAAACCCCCTGGTTCAATTGATTCCGGTCGATTAAACTAGTGTTTCTTCAATATCATATATATTTTATATCTCAGTTTTAATGTTTCTAATTATTTTGTTTATTTGTTTCCGTTTGTTATATGTTTCCTTTTGAGGTTTGGTCCCTTGTTGCTGGGCTAAGGTTAAAGGCTTGTTCAAGTGGGCTGCCTATAGGGCTAAGGGTTTCTTTGCTTGTTCTCTTATAAAAGGAAGGGTGCTGCCTTGGGATTCCACACATCGTCTCTCATCATCTCCTTCTCGAAGCCTTTTGTTCCTGTTGATCTCTCACACGTTCATTCGTGAGAAATCATTTGTCTCTTGTTTAGTTTTTTGATTCAGTTATATATGTCTGTCAATCTTTGATGACTGGCTGATGTTCTTGTACTGATCCGAGAAGAAGTTGTTGAATAAAACTGCACTTTATCTTTGTGTTTTGGTTTAATCCTTGAAGTTCTGACATGGTATCAGAGCTCTGAGGTTAAATCGGTGCTCTGGTGTTCTTCCGCTTCATTCTCTGGTGTTTGTTTCTCCGAGGTTCAGTCCAAGGACGCTGAATCGAAGGGTAACGGTGGTTCTTGAAGTCGTGGTGGTCCAGTGGTCCGCTGGGTTTTTAGTTGTTTTGGCTCCTTCTTCCTTGTGGTCGTTGTGCTGCTGTTAGAGGAACGAAACCCTAATTTCTAGGGTTTTTTCATCAGACCCTCTTGATGATATTCTCGTTGGTCCCTTTAGGGCAAACCAACAGATTTGGTCTTCTGTCTTCTAAATCAAGTGCCTGTAACCCTAAGTGAAGATTACAAGCCTTGATTCGCTGGAAATTACACGCACCCACTGTGAGATCGTTCTATCCCTTTCTCCTTTTTACTGTCTTGCATCCTTTTGTTTTGTGTCTAGGCATTTTGATACCGGGTTTTTAGGTGAGACAGGTTTGATTTTGGGATACAAAGAGGGTCCACTCTGTTGCATTTTTTTGTGTGTGTCAAAGCTCCCTGAATATTGTCTGCGGAGGCACCCTTTGAGTGACGAACCTTTGATCGGACCTCTGTTCAGGCTTCGCTGGTTCTTTGTTTACCATGATCGTTTTTTGTTATCTACCCGAGTTTTTTTTGTTTGCTGCTGTGTTTTTATTTTTCTGTTCCTGTCCAGTACTACTTGTCTTTGCTGTGTTCACTTGTTTATTTGAGATTTCTTTCTAAAAATGACTGACAAAGATGACTAAGGTGAACCCTCTGTTATTTTAGTTAGTAAATTAGATGCAAGTGATCCTCTATATCTGCATGCCAGTGATTCTAGTAGCCTCACTATTGTCAATATTAGACTAAAAGGAACTGAAAACTATGTGGTTTGGTCGAATGCTATGAAAATTGCTTTAACTGCCAAGAATAAGTTAGGATTCATTAATGGTACTTGTGTCAAATCTACTAAAGATGATGTTCTAGCCAGTCAATGGGATAGATGCAATTTGGTTGTTTTAACTTGGATCATCAACTCTGTTTCTGAAGAACTATATGTTGGTCAGGTTTATTCTAGGCTTGCTAGTGAAGTTTGGAGTGATTTAAAAGACACTTATAATAGGGTTGATGGGTCGGTTGTGTTTGGGTTATATCAGAAGATTAATTTTGTTAGTCAAAATGGTGCTAGTGTTTCTGAATATTATAATAGACTTAACACTATGTGGAAACAATTTGATTCCATGGTTCAGTTGCCCTCTTGCACTTGTGATGCTTCTACTAAATACAATGAATTCAGTCAACTGATCAAACTAATGCAGTTCCTGGTGGGATTAGAAGATGTTTATCAACCTGTTAGGATAAACTTATTAACAAGGGATCCTTTACCCACTGTTAAAACTGCTTTTTCCATTATCTCTAGAGAAGAATCACACAGAGATTCGAATAAAACCTCAAAAACTCCTAATGTTGGTTTTATTGCAAAAGCAACACAATATAATGACAATAAAAAGCGTTTTAACAAAGGACCTAATCCCAATCTAAAATGTACTCACTGCAATAAGCTTGGTCATGTGATTGAAAAATGCTTTGAACTTCATGGTTATCCTTCCAACTACAGAAATAAGCCAAACCAAAACAGTCCTCAGTGGTCCAAAACAAATGTGTCTGCTAATAATTCTGTTGCTAATTGTAACACCTCGTAAAATCACGTCCAATGATATGTCGACACGTGTACAAAACCCTAATAAGGTCAATCGTTGACTATGAAGGACTAATTTTGTGAAAAATAAAAAACTTTGATTATGGAAGGACTGGAAGTGTTAACATACTTAACAAAAGCCTCTGAATAACGTTACACGGTAATCATATTCACAAATGAGCCACTTGTTGATCAAGTGTAGCCGTTTGCATAATTAATTGAAAGTTTGCGCGATGAAGGGTTAAAAGCGTCAACATGTTAATTCTTACCTCTGAGTGACCTTTTAAACAAACCGGGAGCTTCATGAAATTTGATTATACTCTCGAGAATGCCAATTATTGGCCGTCTAAGATTTTTATACCTTTAAGTGACGATACGCGCAACTTTGCAAGTTTAAGGGGGTAAAAGTGTCAATATGTTTAATTATACATCTGAATGACCTTTTTACGAACCCTAAGCATCGTGATGTCTAATAATACTTTCAAGAATGCCTAATATGGATTAGATAAGGCTTCGATGCTATTAAACGATGGTATGCGCAAGTTTGTGCATTAGAGGGACTAATTACGTCAAACTGCAAAAGTCTGCCGATTCGTATGGTATCGAACCTTCCGAAATATGATCATAAGTTTAACATGCCCTAAATATCCTTTACATATCCTAGAAATAGTCTTAGAGGTGTTTGGTGCGCAAAAAAAAACTTATTTGATCAACAGGGACTAAAAGCGTCAAAAAGTGCATAAGTTTGCATTTTCGCGCATATCTTACGTTCTGAATATATCCGGAGATCCAAAAATTTATGTAATCATTAAAATATTTTATTTTAGTGTTTGGCTTGATAAAATTCCATTCGTCGTGTAAATTGGATCGTTTTTCGCGTCCGTTCGTGTTTCGTCGTAATTAGCCGAACAACGCAACCGTATGACCAAACAAAATGACATCCGGCATATTTTTGAGAATATTTCATGTTCCCTATAATTTAACTTCATTTTAGAGCCTTGAAATGGGGTTAACGGGGTTTAAACGCATCGAAAATGGCTCAAAGGTGTTGCAGGGACCAAACTTGACATTTTGGCAAAGTTTCTGGTCCCTGGTAGGTGGTGGCACTGCGCCACCACTGTAGGGTTTTGCCGTGGCGCGACCCCACGGCCTCATCTGGGCAGAAACTTCATTTTTGCAACCAGGTTGAATTTCAGGGGCCTAAGTGTAACTTTTCTCAATACCGTGTGATGGTTTTGGCCATCCCTAGTATTCCAAAACCATGTGCCTTATGTGTAAGGTCTAGATCGAAGCTCAATTATCGAGGAACGATCCTAACGGTTCTTGAAATCCTATAAATACCCACTAGTTTTGCTCTCATTTCTCACACTTGATCTAAATTGCTCTAAGTTGAAGCTTTATGCTTCATACCTGAGTATTCTAGATCAAATTCATCCTTGCTTGGACTCCTTGTAAGTGCCCTCTTATGGCTAGTTATTTTTGTTTGGCTTAAAAGCCGAAAAGTCAAGAATTTGCGATAAACGCTTTGACTTTTAAACGGTCGAGCCATTGTTCGCAACGAACATGGCTACGCGATCGTAATTAGGTAGGTATTAAACCCTCAAAAGGGCACCTCCTAATTACCACAATTGCTTAGTTAATTGTCGGGTCAAAGTAATTAAAATAAAAGTCAAACGAGTCGGTTTTTAAATAAAATTCATAACTAATGATGTAAAGACAGTAAATCAGTTTTGTCACTTTAATAACTTGGTAAATATTAATTGAACATGTCTAGGTATGTTCAACCCGACAATTCTGAGTTTAGGATCGGTTCGGAACAGAAAGTCGCAAAAGTAGACTTTTTCTTTGACTTTCAGTTCTGACCCGATTTAGCTTGTTTTAGACATGCCTTAAGGTTCCTTTAGGACCATAATATATGTTAGTAAAACCCTCTGAGGTTATACTACATGGTTCCTTATTAATCCGATTCATTTGCATGTTTCCGTTAAATGCTTAAATGTTGACCATAATGCCCTTTTGACATTAAAACATGATTTTTGAAAATGTGAGAGGACAAAAACCTTTATTACTGATATTTAAGCATGTCCTAAAAAGTTTGACATCAGTTTATGGTCTAAAATGAGAGTTATGCTCAATATCATAAATGAAGGCTTTTTTATTAATTAAACGACATATTTGATATAAATCCTATTTAAACTCAAATTTTGACATCAAATCTTTTACCTACTGATGTAATATAATGTTAGGTTCTGAGTTTGGTTTTGATTGTGTTTTACGTTTGAATTAAAATGGAAGATGAACAAGTAATGCAGCGGAATGTAAATGGAAACAAAGTTTGTACACAATCAAACAGGAGAATTGCTTTCAACACACATTTTCAACAAAGAACCGAATGATTGAATTTATTTCATCAACGATTACAATTGCATGCATGTAACAAACTCCCCCTCAGCCTGAGCTTACAATGATTTGTTTGTACAGGAAGAAAGATGGTGAAGAGCTAATAGAACAGTACAGGGTACTGTTCTATTTATAGGCACGGACAAATCACTGTGGCATCAATGATGACGTCACCATGAAAGTGACATCTAACCTCCTAACAAACTCTAACAACTGATCTATACAAACACTGCTATGCTAACCACTGATTACAATACATTACATAAAGAACAAACTAAACTACTGCTGAATCCTTCCACTAATGTGAAACCAGCAGTACTTGTTGTAAACCAGCAGAGCTTAATCCATAGCAGTAGATTGAACAACATGGCTTTAGTCTTTATCAGTATTTGACTTGATCAACAGCTGTACTGATCAGTGGATTGGAGGTTATCAGATGTTGAAACCACTTTCAAGGGGAGAGACTTGTATACACAACATCTGCTTATTCTGGATCCACTCCCCTGATCCAGTTTTGGCTTTAATTATCTGTTCCTCTGATAGGGTTCAATCCCAACAATCTCCCCCTGGAACAGATAATGCCAAAACCCTTCATTATTGTGGAACTTTATTGCCTCATCAACAGTTCCCTTATTTGACCTTTGAGTTGTAACTCAACGTGTAAGGCATCTGTGTCATCTTCATCCCTGCACAGTGGTAGATCAAGGAGATCCTGCAAATCTTCAAGACTTAGGCCAAGTGCTTGTTCCCTTGTCATTTTCTTCACTTCTCCACTAGACTTGATCACAGTCAGTACATGGGTCTGTTTGTCAGTTTTCCACGTTAGTAATTTTGAGTCTGGTGGGTTTCTTGGGAGATTTTTATTAGATGAGGAGTTTGGTGATGTTGGCCTTGTAATGACTGTCTGAGCAGTACTTGTAGGTTGATTTAATCCAAGAGTTTCAGCTATCATCCTCTTAATGCCCTCTTTTACAAGGTCATCTCCTGCCATTAATTCTGCCACTGTTTCAGTATCCAACTGTTGTTGTTGTCTTCTTTTATAGATGGCAGCACCAGCTGGAGCAGTGGATCTCCTGATTTGCAGCTTTGGTGGTCTTGTTGAAACCTCTGCTTCAGGGTAGTCAGGGTTTTGAGGGATCTTTGGATTTTTCTTTCTTAATTCCTCCAACTTTTTGTAAGTAACCCTGACCTTGTCTTCTTTCCATCTCATCACTTGATTCTTTGACCCAAATTCAGCAGTAATTAGTTCCTCTTTCATTCTCTTCAACTCCAATGTCTTTTCAGGTACATTCTTTTTGTACTTTGACCAATCAGGAGGAGTGTGTTTGACCTTATTCTTAATCATTTCTTGAATCCTAGCTGCTTCACTTTCAAGCTCAGGAATGGTCCACTCTTTGTACATATGTTTTCCCCCTTATATTTCTTATAAGCCATTATATTTTCAATGTAGTCTTTTCTCAGGGTTTCATCTGCTCTTTCTGAGATTTGTCGACATACATTTTTTTGCAAACTGCTCTAGAGATCTGACTTGTGTAAGCAAAAATTGATAATGCCTTTGAATTTCTTTGTCTGATTTTTCTTGTGAATCTCTTTTAGAGATATCCTCTTCCTGTTGAGCCTTAACTTCCAAATATTCTTCAATATTTTTAGGCCTAGGATATCCTACAACTGATGGCAACCTCCTTTTAGCAGGGTCATCCTCAAAGTAGAAGGATTTGATCTCTTCTCTGACTGCTATAAGTTCAAGAGGATATTGGAAACCTGCAGGAGTGATAGTAGTGATTGGTTGTTGTACTTGAGCTGATGAGAGAGGAACAGGGTTTGGAATAAGTGCAAGAGATTGTGAAGATGTTGGTGGTGGTGATGGTGATGGAGAATCATCATCAGGTATAAATATCCTTCTCCTTTTTTGTATAGGAGAGGCTGATGATGTTTTGGGATGATCAGTAGTGGTGATTTGAGTGGTGGAAGGTGGCTGACTAACAGTTGTTGAAACAACTGGGGTGTTTCAACCACTGTTGTCATTACAACAGATGTTGTAACATCCGATGTCTTCTGCTTTTTAGCAGGAGGTGATGGTGGTGAGGTTGTTTTTTTATGGTGAAGTGATTTTTGGTGGTGGTGGTAAGGCAGTGGTTGTGGTGTGTGTTGAAGTGATGGTAGGTGTTTGGCTGGCAGTTGTTGAAACTACTGAAGTATCAGCAGTTGTTGATACAACAGGAGTTACAACAACTGTTTGGGTGGAAGTTTGAGGTTTGGAGCCTTTGATAGGTGGTTTTGAAGCATGCTTTGTAGGTCTGGATGGTGTGAGTTTAGGTTGCCTTACTTGTCTAATGGGCTTCTTCTTTTCTTCCTTAGGATTTTCATCATCCATAGGTTTAGAAGGACCCTGCACATTCAGCTTCATAAATTTTCTTTTCTCTTGTTCCCACCTGGCTTTATCCTTAGCCTCTCTATCCCTTTTTACCTCATCTAATGCATCAGAAATTGCATTAGTGGTAACCTCAATCCTTTTGGATCCATCTGGCAAAGGGATGTTTTTGAGCATACTATCTTGTTGAGGCTCAATGTAAATACCATCTTCAATACCCTTCTTCTTTAGGTACTTGATTTTCTCCCCCTTTTTGGCATTATCTGGAGGGGGGTTATCAATAAAAAGAACATTGGTGTTCAGGATGTGGGCCTTTATAGCCTTGATGTCAGCTTGGGTATCTTTAAACCTTGACTCCATCATGTTTCTCAGCTTTTGGACATTTATCTCATGCTGCTGATCAACCAATTGTCTTTGTTGTTGGAGCAGTGGTTGAAATAAGGTCCATAACTCATTTGCAGCAGGTGCAGGTTGTGCAGGTGCTTGAGCTGGAGCAGCAGTGGTTGGAATCTTTTGAGCTTTCAACAACTGTTGCATCATATCTTTAATTTTAGAAACAGATGTATCAAGATGATCAATTCTACCGTTCAATTCCTGATATTTTAAATCATCACCCAACTTAATGGTTTCATCTGATTCCCCACCGGCAGTGGTTGTACCAATTTGTGACTTAGGGAACGAATCCCAAAAGTCACCCATTGATGCCCCTTGTTCTCGGTACTAGGGTCTTCTTCCTTCAACACTTGATAGCCTTTTGATGGTAATAGTGGTCATAACAAACTCACTAGTGGATATCAGAGGTGCTATGGAAGGAATTGCCTTCAAGGGAGTCTGATTGATGAAACAACTGGCCAAATGTAGATCTGTTGATCCAACACTTGTAGTTGCTGCTCCACTTGAATTACTGACTAGAATTTAAGGCAATTCAAGCAGTGTAACCTCCTCATTTGTTGTTGGTGGGTTAACAGTGATAGAGACACCAGACTCAGTCACTTATTGATGTATATTCTCATTGACAGGTGATTGAGAAGAACTGATTTGTGTCTGGGCAATATCAACTGCATCCAACAAGGGTTTTATTGATGGTGGAATTTGTGAAGTGATGATAGGAGTGGAAAGAGAATTTGGCCCAGGAGGTGGGCTGTGGATGATGGAATCAAGTGATTCCAGAGCATCATAATTTGGTGTCCCTGTGCTTACAACCTGATCTTTTTGTGAAGATGCATGAGGAGTTTTAGGCAAGGGTGGAGATGTTGGACCGTTGTACGACCTTTAACCGTCAGTTAAGGCAGTTCATCTTTGATTACGAAGGCGGAATCAACGTAAACTAAGTCATAACAGCTCTAATCCTTTTAATCTTTCTTTTCTGATTAATATGAGTGCTTGTACAAGGTTTTCTGATACAGATCCGTCAGCACTTCGTCACACGTATAATGACAACTCTCTCTACTAACTTCTCTATCAAATGAACACACAAGCCTATTTATAGGATGAAGATTTCGCTTGAGCATGCTTGAAGCGAAATCATCATGTTGTTGATTTCGCTTGAAGATGTTTCAAGCGAAATCTTCAAGTTTAACCATACAAACCCTAAATGAACTCTATTGTGTGATCATTCTAACAAATTAGACACAAGACCTAATGCAGACGAAGTCAACAGACATTCCATGCACTAACAGACTCCCCCTTGGATGTTGACGAAGTCTTCAGCTCCTGAGTCTTCAGTCTTGGTCTTTTCTCCAACTCTCTGTCTTTTCATTAAAAATACTTTATCTTCACAGGTTTAGGATCACAACCTAACTCCATCTTCAAACTCCCTTTTGACTGTTGATCCAGACTCCCTTTTTCATTGACTCCCCCTCTCGATATGCTAGAATCTGAAATGTCTGGTTCAAGCTTTGTCATTTAGCTACCGTTGGGAATAATGAAGTCCAAACTTGTTTAACCTGCACATCCTCTACCACAATATAAGTTTCACAAATTTATAACCATTGAATTTAAAAACTTACTGGTAGACAATATTCATCCATCAAACATACTAGTTACATCAAGTTCAAATAAATGACCTTGATTAACTAACCACTCAATCTTTCAAAACATTTGTATATAGCATTCAAAGTTTTCAACAAACTCTCCCAACCCTGTTCATCAAGTTTAGCACTTGGAATTTTGAAAATCAGCTCTTCAACATCAATTGTCGAAAATCTTTTTGAATTTTTCAAAACTTTATGCTAAAACACACTAAAAACTTTTTGGATTTTGAGATTTTAAAGAAATACAAAAATGAAATATATACAAACAATATTTTTGTGAGTTCGTGTAAGAGGATCATATCAGTTCATGAAACAAAACACTAGCACCGTTAAGCTTTTGACATTTTAAGTTCTAAACGATTCACTTAGATTGACGATATGTTTGTCCTCTTAAGCTCAATCTAAAAACTTTCAAAATGCTTACCGATACGTTAAGGTATATTAATTTTGCACTAAATTCTTATGGACCCCACGATCTCAGCATATCCCCTCATCATGCAATACACTGACTCAAGTAATGCCTTTAAACTTTCATCAACTGTGATTTGTGCGAAAATAACGCAGAATGTTTAAACATTAACAATCAGGTCGATACTCCCGTATACGCAGAGAAAGTCCAATGTTTAAACAAAATAAGAAAATAAAACAAGTTGAAATTGTTTAGGCTTTAACCACCAGGTCGATACTCCCGTATACGCAGAGGTGATCCAAAGCTTAAACGAAACACCAAAGAAAATAAAGCAGAACGTTTAGGCAACAACATCCAGGTCGATACTCACGTATACGCAGAGGATGTCCGATGCTTAAACAAAATAAAGAAATAAAACAAGTTTAAATCTTTGCAAAATAAAATGCACAATCACAGCGACTTTTCAGCAAAGTTGTGAAAGTTCACAAACTTAACCAGTTTTATGTGTTTCGACAATCAGCGATTACTGAGTAGGCACACAGTCAAGAAGGACAAAACCAAGTACTATGCTTTTGACCATGTTTCCCACTAGAACTAGGATTTTTCATTTATGTTTGTATCATTATCGCAAATCTACTAGTCTAGCTGAGCCTATCGTCACATCTTTAGTGAAACTGTTTATCACATTTGGCATTTCATATCCTTAGCATGCTGTGATAGTTCACTGATTTACTATCATTTCCTCTTTTCTTAACAAAACTCATTTTTGCTTTTTCAATGTTTTTTTTTCAAAATTTTCTAATTTTTAAAAAAAATTTCTCCCCCTAAAATCAAAATATGTTTCAATTTTGATTTTCTGAGAAAATTTGAAAACAAACTATACAAGAAACGTGACAAACTGATATCAAATCGCTTCAAGTCGCCATTCACTTGGCATAAACAATCAGAACTCCCCCTGACAACAAACTATTTTCCCATTTAGATTTCAAAACACTTAAGTTTGTTTTAATCAAAATGGTTTTTCCGGAAAATTAGTTTTGTTTGACTTTTCACAAACTCGGGGTTTCATCACACTGTTCTTTTTCAACCATTTTAAAGAATTAACAATTAAGACCCTTGTCAACAATAAACACTAGTAGAAAATCACGTACAACTTAATGTCCCTGATTTACCACTTGTAAATCGAAATATCACAGTTACCATCCTGTGAATTTCTCAAGAAATGTGCCGATACCTGCTTCACACTTACCAACCTGGAAGCTCCGGCAAGTCAGGTTTTTTCATTTGAAAAGATCTACCCAAGCCTGACCAGCCTTGGGTTTTACAACTTTTACCTCAACAGATGGCTCTTCTGGTTTTGACGAACCAGAATCATTGCCTGATTGTGGCTTGTCTGACTTTGATATATCAGATTCATTGCCGACATGTGGCTCCTTTGTTTCCAAAGAAACAAATTCATCACCAACAACTTTCTCTTTCTTCACTCTCTCTTCTGTCCTCAGATTTGCATCTGATGAATTCGTTTTACTTGCCTTTTTAGTTGAGGAAAGCAATTCATCAGAACTTTTTCTCGGATTACCAGTTGTATCCGAGGACAAAATTTTCTCGAGATACTCTCTCGCCTTCTTCCTTTTCTTTCGCAGTCTGTCTTTTTGCCCCTGTGAAAGTTTAACTTTCTTTTCTTGAATTGTCTGATCCTGAACTTTAGGTTTTAGAACCTTCTGTTCATGGGGCTTGACGTTGACTGGTTTCGTTGCCATTCTTTGAGAATCAGCCCTCGATCTTCCCATCGATCTCCTTGGGCAATCTCTAGCAATGTGTCCTCTGATGTGGCATTCATAGCATTTTCTCGTTTCGAATCTCTGACTTTGGCAGTTAACAGCAATGTGTCCTTGATAACCGCATCTGTAACACATTCTGTTATTGTACCTCTTACTACTTTCATAGCACACACCATCTTCATACCACACACTTAGATCGATGCATTGATTTGCCTTGTGGTAGTCATTTCTCCTCTTGTATCTTTGATTTGGCATTTTAGCACTGTGGTCAAACCTGCACCACGAATTACCAACTATTTTTGAGTTTTGATTTTTAAATTTTTGTAATTTTTCAAAATTTTTATCTTTTTGTTTCTGTTCTGCATTCTTCTTAACAGGTTTTTGTTTAGAACATTCACCTGTTTCAGTAGATTGCAAAACAGTATTTTTAAATTTTTCTTGTAAATCTATTGGAACAGAATTGATCGGTTTTGGACATGGATAATCTGGTGTTGATGACAAAGTCTCAAAACCTTTCAATTTCTCTTCAAGCTCTTTGATTTTCATCCGATCTTTTTCAGCATCTTTTTCAAGCTGAATGATTTTAGCAAGATGAGAATTGATTTTAATTTGTTTTTCAAGATTATCTTTACCAAAAATATCTCTTTCATCTGCTAAAATCTTGATTTGATTTCGAAAATCTTTTTCTTTTTCTTTTAAATTGTTAATATCCAATGTTAAACTGTCCAAACTACTCAACAGTTTGTCATTTTCTGACGTCAATTTCTCACACTTTTCTCTCATTTCAAGAATCTGTTTATTATCAGATTCTTTCTCATCCTTCAAGCTTTTGATTTCCACTGTCAAATTCTCCACATCTTTCAAGAGATTGACATTTTCTGCTTCGGATTTTTCGCATTTCAAGCATTTTCCATTCATCTCTCCATTATCAGCTTCTTTCTTTGTTTCCTTCATGTATGTTCCTGCACAGAAAATTTTAACAAAATCAAGAGGATTCATATTTTCATCAATATAGCAACCCCTCTTAATATCGTATCTCATAACATTTTTTGCTACAAGACACACAGTGATTCGTTTTCTCATTTCAATGATCACATCCAAATCTATCTTTCTTGATTCTTCTTTTATTTCATCCAATAATTTCCTTTTTCTTGAATCTTCATCACTCCTATGATTTGTTATTGTATTGATGAAACTTCTTAAATCAAAGCGTGATAAACTAGAATCCCGTCTCAGTCCATTCACGAATTTCTCCCATTCCAAAGGTAAAGCATCAACAAATTTTGAGATTCTTTCATCATTTGAATGATATATCTTATGTCTTTCTAACTTGATGATTAGATCATAAAACCTTTCTTTCAACTCCTCCACTGATTCATTCTTCTTACATACAAAATTTTCCCATCTTTTAATATAAACTTCCTTATCACCTAATCTCTCACGCCAAGATTCACAATGCCAATCATTTAAATTTTCAAGATTCTTGTTTTCCTTTTCGTCAAACATTTTGATTTCTTGGTATTTGTGCCTTGTAAATCACCTCGAATCACCTGTAAACAAACAAATAAGCAAACACTTAGTAAAATTTTTAAGTTTTGAACACTCAGCAACTTCAAGCGAAATACTTGAAATATAATCAACTTCAAGCGAAATCAGCTTGATAAAACTGTTCAAACGAAATTTCCTTTTAAACTTGTTCAAGCGAAAACTGACATGAACTATTTCGCTTCAACTTCAAGCGAAACCCAACAACAATTCTGATTCAAGCGAAATCTACTATTTCGCTTCAACTAATCAAACCTTCAAGCGAAATCCCACAAGATCAAATTAAACAGCTTCAAGCGAAACCTAAATGAACAGTTTCGCTTCAACTGTTCAAGCGAAAAACACTATTTCGCTTCAGGAAGTCTCAAGCGAAACCACTATTTCGCTTCAGATATTTCAAGCGAAATAGTCCAAAAGTCTGATTTGAAGCGAAATCTATCTATAATCTCGAAACCTTTTCAAGCGAAACCCTGTTTTAGGTCAAATTTAACATGTTTTAGTCTGAATTTTAGTCCGAAACTTTGTAGGCTTTGTTAAAACTCAGTTTTACATGTTATACTCTGAAATTAGACCATTTCGACCATTGGAACTTGTTCAGATCAGAAAAGTAAGAGAAGAAGTGAGTAGAAAGAAGAAAATCCGGTAGAATCAAGCTGCTATGGTATGAACTCCTCGTCCTGAGCTCTGATACCACTTGTTGGACCGTTGTACGACCTTTAACCGTCAGTTAAGGCAGTTCATCTTTGATTACGAAGGCGGAATCAACGTAAACTAAGTCATAACAGCTCTAATCCTTTTAATCTTTCTTTTCTGATTAATATGAGTGCTTGTACAAGGTTTTCTGATACAGATCCGTCAGCACTTCGTCACACGTATAATGACAACTCTCTCTACTAACTTCTCTATCAAATGAACACACAAGCCTATTTATAGGATGAAGATTTCGCTTGAGCATGCTTGAAGCGAAATCATCATGTTGTTGATTTCGCTTGAAGATGTTTCAAGCGAAATCTTCAAGTTTAACCATACAAACCCTAAATGAACTCTATTGTGTGATCATTCTAACAAATTAGACACAAGACCTAATGCAGACGAAGTCAACAGACATTCCATGCACTAACAGGAGATCTTTCTTCCATCTGCTGTGAGGAAGTAGCAGCAATGGTTATTGGTGACATTTGTGTTGTCACTGGCAGTGGCTATGGGATCTCATCTTCTAGAGTTGCCTTTTTAGTGGGTTTGGGGGGCTTTTTGGATGAATTTCTTTTAGGCTTTTTGGTAATGGCAGGTGTGGGTTTCATAGCAGTGGGTGTGCTACTATGATCTCCTGGAGCAGTGGGCTCAGCAGCAGATACCTGAGGAGCAGTGGTAGCTGCTAAAGTCTGCTCAGGCACCTCTGCTTGTGTTTTTGCAGGTGTTAACATCCTAGTGAATGTTTCAGATGTTAAACTATTTATTTGAAAAGATTCACCTTGTATGAGCAAATTTTCATTTTCCTTTCTGAATTTTTGTTTAAAATAGTAGCTTAGGAACCTTGAAAAAAGTAAAAATGATTTGCTATCAACATTTTTTACCAAATCATTAAAGATCTCCTGGGAATAGTTAAAATTTTCGTTATGTAAAATAGCAAAACCCAGGTATTGGATCTTTAATGGTATTTCGTTAAAAGCAGTTGTTTTGTTTGAAACACACATCAGAGGGGTATGGAATAAAAACCTAGGTGCAGAAGGGAAGAAGCCTTTTTGTAAGGTGTCCCTTTTCATTTCTGCACCATACCCTCTTTCAAGAAAATCATCTCGTTTTTAGGGAAAGAAGTTTTACCTTGCTGATCATCGAGTTCAAACACTTCCGAAATGGATTGTGGGGTGATCTAAAACTTTTTACCCTTTATGGAAGAATTGATGGCTATAACTGTGTCACCTTAAACTCAAGTGTGGCATTTTTCCAAAATTCTCTCTGGATTTGTTCGTAAATAGGAGCATCGGTGGTTAACAAAGTTTTGTACTTTGAAGCTACAAGGGTGTCGATGATGGAATTGAAGGTTTTGGTGGTTGTGGGTTTTGTGAGTAGACCCAAGTAATTGTGTGGAGATTTGTATGGAATCCCAGTGGGTTCAGTGGCCATTTTAGTGACCTTTTTGGAAGATGATGAAGATTTTGATTTAGATTTTGTCATTTTTGATCAGGAAAAACGATGAACGATTTGAGAAGGAGAGATGGAAACTGCTTTGAGAAAGGAATTTTGGAATTCAATTCGACAGTGTAAAACCCTGTTTGGGGGGTTTTTGATCAGGGTTTTATAAGAGAAAAAGTGAATACGTGGCAGCGGTTACAAGGATCTGACCGCTATGTACTGTCCACGTGCCAACCTCTGATGAGAAGATGAATAACGGAGGACAGTTGTTTTGAAAACCACTGATGAAGCAAATACCAGTGGTTGCAACGGTCATAATGAGAACAGTGGATAGCCTTATCAGTGGATAAAACACTGATTTTGAACAACAGTGATTACCAAGAAAATGAAGGAACAGGGGTTGACTTTCAGCAGTGGGCAACATTTAGAAAACATATGTTTGAATAAAACAGTGGTTATGGCAGACTTGTAGGATCATGTACATACCCGAAATGAGTCGATCAGAGGCGTTCTATACAATATGAAAGGCGGAAACAGACATATTGTGTGTGATTCAGCAAGATATTCACTTTAACTGTTGTTCTGATTAACTTGACAAAGTTTTACAGTGAAACAACACTTTGGCAGCACTTCGGCTCCGGAAACACACATACATCACCTCACTCAAACGAAATCAGGCACCAGCTATTTATAGGCAGCTTAGTTCCACTTGAACATGACTCAAGCGGAATCACAGTTCAAACGAGATTACCATTCAAACGGAATTAGCAGTTTCAAGCGGAATTAGCATAGTGATTTCGTTTGAACATGCCCGTTAACCTATTTTCTCGTTTTCCGTGCCCTGATTTATCTATACATAATGCAAGACTCGATACAAGATGAAGTTGCCAGACGCATGCACCAACAGACTCCCCCTCGAATGTTGACGAGTCTTAAGTGTCGAGTCTTCAACGTCTTCAGTCTTTATCAGTCTGATCGCTCTCTAAAATATCTAACAGTGTAAAACTACTTTAATATTCTCTTTATTCTCCACTTCAGCATCAACAGACTCCCCTCGAACAATCTCATCTACCCTTGAATGTTGATCGCAATCTGGCTTTCACAGGATCAGGATTGTGACCTGGCTTTATATTCAAACTCAGAATCCAGGCTATCCTGCACATCCTCTTCCTCACAATAAATTTCACAAATTTAACATTTTACAAATTTATATATCCATACTCCCCTCAAAATTTATCCAGAATGATTTAACAATGTTAATAACTAATGAACCACTTGTAGGAAAAAAAATCAAACACTTTTTCATTTAAACACAGACTCCTCCTCACCACATGCTCATCATGTTTAGCACTTGGAATTTTGAAAATCAGCTCTCCAACATCAGTTGTCGAAAATCTTTTTGAATTCTTTAAAATTTATGCTAAAACACACTGAAAATGTTTTTGAAGTTTTGATTATAACGAAATGCAGTAAAGAAAAATTTATATACAATATTTTTGTGAGTTTGTGTAAGAGGATCATATCAGTTTTTGACAAGTAACAAGTACCGTTGAGCTTAGTTACACAATAAGAATTAAACAGTTCACTTAGATTGCCGATATACTGATCCACTTAAATTTTCACACAAATTTCAACTGATTCAGGATATGAATTAGGTGTATTAAGAATTTAAACTCATTCATGTGTCCCACCTCTTGAATATACTCCCGTATCCAGATCCCAATATTCAGTCTTACAGGTGAGCATACCACAGATGATATATGTAACGGGTTAAATGCGAAGGCCGTGAGAGCTCAGGTCAGAACTTCCGTTCAGCAGAGAGATGACGACTTCGACTTTTGGTGGGTCCCCTTTAGAGGATCTTTTTTCACAACAGCACATGATTAGCATTTTTCAATGTTTCATTATTTTTTGTACTGAGGGCAGGCTTTTATTTCAAGCAAGCGTAAAGTATTCACCGGGGACTAGTCCAGTGCTTCCGCAAAATCAGAATTCCCGGGATAATACCCCAGATATCACTGAGCATAAAGACCTAGTATCTCAAAAAGAGGGATATTTCAAACGAAATTTCAGGGGTTACCTATGTATCCAAGAAGTGTTCCCCACGAAATAAGCAAGTTTGAAGTTAAGTTTATATCCCTAGGGCTGTAAGCGAACCGAACGTTCAGCGAACAGTTCGTGAACCGTTCGACGGGAAGTTCGTTTATGTTCGTTTGTTTAATAACCGAACGAACATGAACAAGAAATTTCGTTCGATTAGTTAAATGAACGAACATGAACAGAGGTCTCGTTCGTTCGATTGTGTTCGTGAACGTTCGGTAAGGTGTTCGTGAACATTCGTTGATTTGCTTTCATTTATTTTCGTATGTTTGTGTTTTAATTGAAGATCTTTGTACTTTCTTATATTTTATTTGTACTTTTTATATTATTAATCTTTTATTTATTTCCCTAACAATTAAACTAGGAAACTCACTTTCACCTTGTTTATGCATCATTTCCCTTTCATTTCTCATTATTTACATCCACGAATACAATCGACCTCCGTTCCACAACAAGAGATTCAAGTTCGAGTTCCACTCTCTGGGCCATCTATCTTTATCCTTCGTCGAGTTTGCCAAATTCATTTGTGTTCGTGAACCGTTCGCGAACAAGCTCATTTCCTTAACGAACGAACACGAACATAAAATCTCGTTCGGTAAGTGTTCATGAACCGTTCGTGAACACATTTATTTCCTTAACGAATGAACACGAACAAGGCCTTGTTTGTGTTCGTTCGGTTCGTTTACAACCCTATATATCCCGAAAAAGCTTACTAAACGTGTAAAAACCTATCGGCATATCATCAGTGATACCGTTTAATGCTTTTTAATCACTACATTTCTTTAGCATACTGTAACTCTCTACTGATGTACTATCATTTCCTCTTTTTTTACAACAAAACTCATTTTTAATTTTATCATGTTTTTGACTTTTTCAAATTTTCTAATGTTTTTGGATTTTCTAAAAAAACTTACTCCCCCTAAAATTCAAAATCATTTAAAGAAAATTTGAAAACAAACTATACAAGTAAAATTGACAACCGATATCGAATCGCTTCAAATCGCCATTCTCTTGGCATAAACAATCAGAACTCCCCCTTTCAACAAACTATTTTCTTATTATGATTTCAAAACACTTAAGTTTGTTTTAACCAAAATGATTTTTCCGGAAAATAAGTTTTGTTGATTTTACCACTTGTAAGTTAGTGGTTCATCATATTGTTCTTCTTTAACCATTTGAAAAAATTAACAATTTTAGATTTTAACATCAATAACACTTGTAGAAAATCAAGTACAACTTAATGTCCCTGATTTACCACTTGTAAGTCGAAATATCACAAACATGAATTTCTCAAGAAAGATGTCGATACCTGCTCCACACTTACCAACCCGGGAGCTCCGGTAAGTCAGGATTTTTACTTATGAAAAACCCACATTTGGTTGTCAAGATTAACTCTACGTTTGTAAAATCTTTTAGAACATTCACCAACTTCGTATGTAGAATTTTTGAAAATTTTGAACTTTTCAGTTGGCGGTTCAATTTTATCAACAACTTTTTCTTTGAGTTTTTCAGAGACTTCCTGTTTTGTTTTTGTTGCTTGAGGACAATTCCATGCAATGTGACCAACTTCAATGCATCTGTAACAGGTTCTTGTCTCCTTTCTTTGAAAAGCTCCATTCTTCATTCTCTCTTGCTTCTTGGCAAGGAATTCTATGTTTGATTGTTTCCAGAAAGAACTCTTTGATTCCTCTTCACAGCTTATCCCTGAAATAAATTTTGTATTTGTTTTAGAATTTTTCTCATTTTTATGATTTTCTGGTGGAATAAATCCAAGACCTTTCTTTTTGAAATTACCGTTATGGTTTGGTTTCTTTTGAAAGCCAGAACCAGAACCGTAACCTTTTTTCTTGTTTAAACGTTGTTGAACTCTTGAAGTGTATTTTTTTTTGGTTTTTCAGTAAGATTTACATCTTTTATTTCAGAAATATTAATTTCTGTCATTTTGAAAACCTTTTTGATCAATTCAGTTTTAACACCTCTTATTGGAAATTCTTTATCAAAATATAATTTGTCAGAATCATTCAAAGTATATGCAACTTCA
>JARYGA010060975.1:0-49426 GCA_030545235.1 Helianthus tuberosus
GTTTTTATTTTTAGGGTTCATCACTTGTTCTAAGTAAAACTCGAAAATTCCTTAAGTTTTGGAATATAATTTGGATTAGTGGGTGTTTTTACTGTTTTGATCTTAATTTTATCTATTAAAGTTTCCGAAAACTGTTAAAGGATAATCAGTTATTATTTTCGAAATCTTTTGATAAGTTTAGATCAACAATAAAACAGGAAACATTATCCCACAATCCCTAAAATTTCGAGTTTTCAGTTATTATCACAATAAACAGCTGTTAACAGTGGATTCGAGACCATCAGACTACGACCCGAGACCATCAGATCTCGACTCGAGACCACAAGGTCTCGACTCGAAATCATAAAGGTCATTAAATCTTTACAACTCGAGACCAGAAGTTTACAACTCGAGACCATCAGGTCTCGACTCGAGACCATCAGGTCTCGACTCGAGACCATCAGGTCTCGACTCGAGATCATAAGGGCTCAAAACTTCACAACTCGAGACAACAGTCTCGACTCGAGACCACTGAGTTTTCGACTAATGGATTCAATCTTCACAACTCGAGACTGTGGTTGCGACTCGAGACCTCATAACTGACTCGAGATCTCATAAAATGTGATAGTCGAGACCATGGTTCCGACTCGAGACAACAGGTTGCGACTCGAGACCTCATTACTGACTCGAGATCTCATAACTCAGTCGAGACCTGACTCGAGACCCAACTCGAAACCTCATTATTTTAGGTTGTTTCATGTGAACTCACCGCGGAGTTCGATCCGCGCTAACTGGTGGTTTGCTATTAAATACTTGGTTTTGTAAACAATTAATTAACTAATCAGAATCAGATAACTTTTACAAAACCAAAATAGCTTAACTTGAATGAGCTTCTGATGTATCATTTCTGGCCAAAGCTGATTTAATACATCTATTTATTGTTCAAGTATTATAAAAGCTATGTTGAGTATGCATTACAAATGTGAAATGTCTTAATTCTGGCCAAAGCTGATTTAATTCATTTATGTTTAGCATGCTTGACAAGTGCATAACTAAAGTGATTGTCTCATTTCTGGCCAAAGCTGATTTGTCACGATTACTTTGCACACATACTTATATGATTACACTTCTGGCCAAAGCTGATTTGTCTTCGTTTAAGTAGAATTTTACTAAGTCTATTATTTTGATGTTAGTAATAGACAATATCACAGCTTCATAATTAAAATGGTCATTACTTATGCCTGCCTTAGTATAACATGCCCTTAGATCACGTTAAGATTTTCTTCTTAGTATCATAATTCGCTCATCTTATTTCCACTATCAGCACCAAATCAGGGGATTCCACCTTTGACTGGTGATAACTTTGCTGCATGGAAGGATGCCCTCATGCTTACACTTGGATTGCTGGACTTTGATTATGCTCTAAGAGAGAATAAGCCAGCGGACCTTACTACTCAAGGTACTGCTGCTGAGCAGATAGTTCATGAAAAATGGACTAGGTGTAACCGCATGTCTCTCATGTTCATGAAGCAGTCCATTCATAACTCAATCAGATGAGCCATTCCTGATTCTGAAGATGCTAAAACCTACTTGGCTTCTGTGGAGGATCAATTCAAAGGAACATCAAAAGCACACGCTAGCACTCTTATCCTCAAGCTGGTGACGACTAAGTATGATGGGAGGAGCGGCATTCGCGAACACATCATGATGATGCATGACATGGCCAATAAGCTAAAAGGGCTAGAGATGGAAATCAGTGATGGTTTTCTTGTTCACTTCATCATCACTTTACTTCCTTCGTCCTATGAAGCATTCAAGATCAATTACAACACTCAAAAGGGCAAATGGACGATGAGTGAGCTGATCGTTATGTGCGTGCAGGAGGAAGAGCGTATGAAGATGGATCGCACTACTGATGTTGCTAACTTCACCACCTCCAACTCTAAGAAGAGGAAGAACAATCATCACAGAAAGGATGCTTCCAAGGTCCAAAAGCCAAATCCTAATACAAGTGCATCTTCCAGCTCTAAGAGCTCCTTAGGCAAACCCTATTGCAAGTTCTATAAGAAGACAGGACATAAGCAAAAGGAATGCCCTGACTTCAAGGAGTGGCTGGCTAAGAAAGGTAACGATTTTTTCATGATACTTGAGTCCTTTAATTTAAATGTTCCTGCTAATTCTTGGTGGTTTGATTCTGGTTCTATGGTTCATGTTACCAATTCAACTCAGGGATTCCTTACAATCCGGAAGTTGGGAAGAAACCAAAGAACACTTAAAGTTGGGGATGATCGGGAATTAGAAGTGAAGGCCATAGGAACATTACAATTATTTTTGAAAACTGGTTTATGTATTAAACTTTATGATACCTTATGTGTTCCTGAGGTAACTCGGAACCTTGTATCAGGACCAAAGTTAGACATGGACGGTTTTGTCGTTTCTCATGGTCATCGCAAACTCTCTATTCTCTATGATTCCGTTGTTTATGGTACTGGCATTCTGGATGGTGGTCTCTATAGATTAGAACTAGATGATAATTTTTCCAAATCTTTGTTGTCATATAATATTAATGAATCACTCACAAAGATGGAAAAGAAACGAGACTTAGAGACTTCATCTATGTTGTGGCATCAACGTTTAGGCCACATCTCAAGAGAACGATTAAATCGTCTCGTAAAGGATGAAGTCTTACCTCCTCTCGATTTCACCGATTTTGGAACATGTGTCAAATGTCTTAAAGGCAAAATGACATTAGCGAATAAGAAAGGTGCCACTAGGAGCTCTAATTTATTAGAACTTATTCACACTGACATTAGTGGTCCTTATCAAATCGCTGGTATAACAGGACATACTTCATTTATCACTTTCATTGATGATTATTCTCGTTACATGCACTTGTATCTTATTAAGGAAAAATCTGAATCTCTTACAACTTTTAAAGATTATAAAGCTGAAGTTGAAAAGCAATTAGATCGTCAGATTAAAGTTGTGAGATCAGATAGAGGCGGTGAATATTATGGAAGACATACTGATGTGGGTCAAGCCCCTGGTCCATTTTATGAGTTTTGTAAGGGCCAGGGGATTGTGAACCAATACACCATGCCTGGTACACCTCAGCAGAACGGTGTCGCTGAACGAAGAAATCGTACCCTTATGAACATGGTGCGCAGTATGTTAGCCAACACTAATTTACCATTATTCCTCTGGACTGAAGCGTTAAAAGCAGCTGTTCATATACTCAATAGAGTTCCTTCTAAGTCTGTCCCTAAAACTCCTTATGAACTTTGGACAGGAAGGAAACCGAGTCTTAAATATATGAAAGTATGGGGCTGCATTGCTGAAGCAAAACTCTATAATCCTTTCCTAAGGAAACTTGACCCTAAAACAGTTACCTGCTTCTTTATCGGGTATCCTGATCATTCGAAGGGTTATCGTTTCTATTATCCTTCCCATGTCACCCGTATTGTTGAAACCAAGCGTGCTGCGTTCCTGGAGGATTTCAAGGTCAGTGGGAGCAGTACTAACCCTTACGACGAATTGCAAGAAGTACAAGACGCGGGGGGGGGGGACTCGTCGCTTACCATTACTCCGTTTACTCCTCTTGTACCCCATGCAACTGCACCTGAAGCCACTGCACAAACTCCATCTCCACAATCAGAACCCATTATACCTCATAACGAAGGCACATCAAACGCTCAAAACCAAGACAACGCTCAACCCGATAATGAACTCAGGAGGTCATCTAGGCAAAGAAGGCCTACTAATTGGGATGATTATGTTACCTACCTGACTGAAATGGATGCTGGAAAGCTCAATGATCCTATCTCTTATAATGAAGCCATTAGCAGTGATCAGTCTTCTGAATGGAATAAAGCAATGATTGATGAGCTTGAATCCATGAAGAAAAATGACGTTTGGGATTTAGTCGAATTACCCAATGGTGCCAAACCTATAGGTTGTAAATGGGTGTTCAAAACAAAACTAGATCCGAATGGGAATGTTGAACGCTACAAAGCGAGATTGGTTGCAAAGGGCTACACTCAGAAAGAGGGAATTGACTATCAAGAGACGTTTTCACCTGTCTCTCGTAAAGATTCATTAAGGATCGTTATGGCTCTAGTAGCTCATTTTGATTTAGAGCTGCATCAGATGGACGTCAAAACTGATTTCCTTAACGGAGACTTAGACGAAGATGTTTACATGAAACAACCTGAAGGCTTTAAACCTGAAGGTCAGGAGCATCTAGTCTGTAAGTTGAAGAAATCCATTTACGGGTTAAAACAAGCATCACGTCAATGGTACCTCAAGTTTGATGAAGTCATGAAGAAGCAAGGTTTTATGAAGAATCAAGTGGATCAATGCACCTACCTCAAGATGAGTGGGAGTAACTTTACTATACTTGTCCTTTATGTAGATGATATTCTATTGGCAAGTAATAGTTTAGACATCTTGCATGAGTCAAAGCGATTACTCTCGCATAACTTCGACATGAAGGATCTTGGAGATGCTTCTTACGTCATTGGCATCAAAATTCACCGAGATAGACACAAAGGGATCTTAGGATTGTCCCAAAAGACTTACATAGATCGTGTCCTTACACGTTACAACATGCAACAGTGCAAACCCTCAGTCGCTCTTGTAGTTAAGGGAGATGTTTTCGGTTCATTCCAGTGTCCGACAACAGAGGTTGAAAAGGAGCAAATGAGCCAGATACCTTACGCGTCAGTAGTCGGGATCCTGATGTATGCTCAAGTCAGTACTCGCCCAGATATCGCTTATATTGCTGTAATGCTAGGCCATTATCAGACTAATCCTGGTTTAGATCACTGGAAAGCAGCTAAGAAGGTCCTTAGATATCTGCAAGGGACGAAAGACTATAAACTGACTTATAGAAGAAGTGATCACTTAGAAGTGGTAGGTTATTCTGATTCTGACTTTGCCAAATGCAAAGATGACAAGAAATCCACTTCGGGCTACATCTTTATGTTAGCAGGCGGACCTATCTCATGGAAGAGTCATAAACAACAGTTAACTACAACTTCCACAATGATGGAAGAATACATTGCTGTTTACAACGCAACCTGTCATGGAATGTTGCTTAGAAATCTGATTACTGGACTCAAAATCGTTAATTCCATTTCTAGACCATTGAAGCTTTACTGTGATAACTCAGCTGCCGTTAGTTTCTCGAACAGTAACAGTTCGACTGGAGCTGGTTTATATCTCGATACAAAATATTTGTTCGTACGTGAACGAGTTGAGGAAAATAATCTTTGTATTGAGTATATTAGTACTAAAGATATGCTTGCGGATCCGATGACTAAAGGTCTGCCACCTAAAGTTTTCGAAGAACATGTATCGAATATGGGACTTACTAAAAAAAAAAAAAAGGATATGTGCAGGGTATCCCTAACCCCGGGAGCGTGCTCCCCAGCTTGCAACCCGGCAATGCGCCCTGGCGGTAAATCATCCTCTAAATCAACTTGCTCGGGATCGAACCCAAGACCTTCCACGTATGGGAGGCCACAAGAGACCTCAACGAGGTGGCCGGTGGCCAACTGGGCTAGCCAGTTGGTTGAATATGGGACTTACTAAAGACCTTGTTTAATGGCATATTGTACTAGCTTATGTTTTAATTAATAAAATTTCCTCAGTTTGATTTGTATGTCTCTAAAATATGTTCTGCCGGTGTAATGACATATAGACAAATATAAATACAAATCAGACGCTAAAGGGCTTATGCGTATTTTGATCATAACTGTTAGGTTTTAAATTGAGGCTATAGTATGACTAATGGGGGTCCTGAGTCGAATGATGATTCAACGGCTGTATTTCTCTGCTATAGTTCTTGGTTTAAAGCTAAAATGAGTGTTAACTCCTGGCCAGGCTTACCTAATACTCATGATAAATGATTACTCGGCTAAGTGGGAGAATGTGAGATTAAATATATTATTAATGTAATATTTAATCTTGTAGCCTTTATAATCATTTATATTATATAGATCAAAATATATTAATAACCTATTAATAATTAGTTGGTAATTGTTGATGGACCATATTACCCTTATTAACTAATTAGGTTTCCTCTTTGGTGTATAAATAAGGAGCTTATTAGAGAGTTAAAGGGTTACACAAGTTAGACAATTACACAACACATACAACCCTCGTAACATCATAATCGACTCTCTCTCTCAACCGAAACCCTCCCTTGTTTCGGTTCATCACCATCATAACTTTACACCCTAAGGAGGAACCAGATCATCCTGACAAGTATGTCGAACTCAATGGCTGCATCTCTGACTGGATTCTCTACTGGCCTGTCTGCTGTAACAGATATTATTTACATGTTTTCCCTTATGTTTAAACAGAACTGATCAACATTCCAATGTTGACATCGTAGATCTCCTCTAGCTTCGTTGGTTTCTCTGTTTTTTATTTTTTGGTTGTTTTTGTCCCCACATCTGGCTAGGCTCTTTATATTCATGTATAAATTGTTTGCCGTTAAAAAAATCCACTTTAACAAAAGGATAAATATTCCAAAAAAAATTATATAACATATTCCATATAAAGGTTGCTTTCATGTGCTAAATCACTTTTTCTATTGTTTTCCCGTGTGATGTGTATAAAGCATATATACGTATATTTTTCATGGCGAGAGATATATTGACCCGCTTAAATAAAAAGTAATTTTAAACACCTACATATAACTATAAATAGGGAACATGTTGACCATTCCCATTGTTGTACCCTTGACTTTAGGCCTTTTTGCGCATCAATTGGTTGCACGATGTGTTTATTTCCTTGTTATTGTAAATCGACAACATCTACCAACGGTTTTAAATACTATAGAGGCAAAAGTTTAATCAACATTTACGAAACATCAATTAAAAAAAATACATATATCACACTACTATATTAAATTAATGATAACTAATTCTCGATTTTGTGATATAAAATTGGAAAAAAATTATCGCATAAAAGTTATCTCAGTGTATAAAAATTGATGAAACTGGCTAACAATAAAGAGTTAATATTGATTTTTTTTCTCTTTTAACAATTTGTAACTTCTATCACTAAGTTATCATTACAACCTAAGCTTAGTACAAAAACATTACTTTAAATTCAATCATACTTTGGAATGTAGTACAACGGAGGAGAGTATACCATTCGATATGTGTAGTCTTTTATAAACTTATATGTATTCCTGAGCAAAACACTTTATAATATGTAACTCTATTATTAGTTAATAATCACCTCAATGTCGCACTCTTAAAGACAAATTGTCACACCCCGATATTTCCACGTATTACCGGTGGGCCCGGTGGGGAGTACCGTGACGTAGTTGATATCATCATAGTCAAACAACACAATATTTAAATGCACAGCGGAAGCAAAAGATAAATATATTACAAACCGATATAAAGTAATATCCAAGTATTACAAACGGAATGTAAAAGATCCACAGGCGGATCATAAATAAAGGAAACATAGTTCATCAGATTTAAATGCATCCAAGCTTGCGAGACTCTTATTGATGCTAAGGAGAGGCCAGACTATTACGAGAAGTACCTGCACTTAACCTTTTTGGGAAAATACGTCAGTTTACACTGGTAAATACAATTTACTGACTCATTTTGAAAAAAGTTTAATAAAATTGATTTGAATGCTCGTGGCACAAATATCTTTTATAACTTGAGATAATTATTTGAATATAATAATTGTAAAAGAATTACATGTTCCTTATGCGTTCAGTAGCCCGATCCGCAGATCGGGTTAAAGATTAATAGACACACCACAGGTAAAATGCCCACAAGGTTGAAACCTTAAAGTGAGTTACCAGTTTTTACATATGCATCAATCAGGTGTACGCCTACACCCCGTGCTTAGGTCGTGGCCATTTCGTAAAATGATGCCAAGGATATCCGGGACATGGTCATTGACCCCCCAAAGGCTTTAAGCAAACAAAACAATTTAAACGGGACACTTTAATGATTTAACCTTCATACGATTAAAGATTCAATGCCCGACCAAGCGGTATTTGTATATACCGTACCCCAAGCCCGTATAAGGGAAAATAAGTTAAAAGTATTTACCTGAGCTAAATATAATATCCAATCCCAGTCGTATCAAATCAGCAAGTACAGATAGCTTTTACTGGGCTCCTATTCTGGAACGAAGGTTTATAATAACCTATAAGAATCCTAACGGGTCTTTAATTAAGCCTAAACTTAGACCGGTTAGTTTTAAAAGGAAGATACGGTTCAAAAGCACGATTAAGCGAAGACCGGAATAGAATGTGATTTAGACCCGACAAGTTTGAAGACTTGTAAAATATGGGTAAACTAAACACATTCTGGATTTTGAGATAAAAATGATAAGGTTTGATCCGTTTCGGCTAATTTGTGCAAACTAGTTACATAAACCGAACCGAACGCGCAAGAGGCGTAAGGGGTATCCATAAGGGTCATATACAGGTTTCCAAAGTTAATATGACTTAATTATGTTGGGATATCAGTAGGATACCTTCCATTATGCCCAAAACGAGTTTAATCTCAATAAAAGCCCCGTAGGGGTATTTTGGTCATTTTAAAGATTCTAAAAGAAATATTTTAAAATTCTGAGGTTCGGTTCTGAAATAATTAGTAGAACAACTTATTTTAACAGGTTATATCAGTTGGTGATAAGTCTTATGTGACAAAATGGTTTTAAACCTATACTAGGTGTTTAATACGCGTAAAAAGCCATTTTAAGCGATTTCCGGGTTATACAAGAAATCTGAGTTTTCTGATCAGGTTATAAAGTTCAAAATACTTCATTTATTATATAAAATCAGTAGCAATTGGATTGGTGTCAAAATACTATGTAGAACTCATTTTAAACACAAAAAGGGTATAATCGGTATTTACCGAATTAAGGCGACAACCTTAGGTTATGATCAGTTTAAAAATAATTAAAAATCTTTAAAAATCTCAAAATATTATATTACATCAGTGGGTAAAAGGTTTGGTGTCAAAAATTGGGTTTAGATAGGCTTTATGCTAATGACGCCGTTTAATTACTAAAAGGCGTTCTAATTACGTCATTGAGCATAACTCCTAATCTAGACCTCAAACTGATGTGAAAATTTAGGGACATGTTTATAAATCAGTAATAAATATTATTGTCCTTTCATATTTCCAAAATTCTCGTTTTATGGACAAAAGGGCATTATGGTCAACATTAAGCAATTAACGGAAACGTGTAAACGAATGGGGCAATCAACGAACCAATCACAGAGGGTTATACCAACATGTAACCTGGTCCTAAGGAAGCCCTAAGGAATTTCTAAACCCATCTAAATCAGGTCAGAACTGAAGTCAAAGCAAAAGTCAAAGTTTTGCGACTTTCGGTTCCGAACCGGGTCTAAACAGAAAATTGTCGGATCAAACAAGCTTAGACCAGTTCTTATACTTATTACCAAGTTACATGAGTGATAAAATAGGTTACATGCCTTCTACATTGCTAATTATGCGTTAATTAGAAAATTATGCTTCTGTTGACTTTTTATAAACAACTTTGACCCGACATTTGATCTAGTTAGAGCGGGAATCAGAGGGTGCCCTTCTAAGGGTTTATTACCTACATAAATACCAACTTATAACTACCTTCAATTTGACTAAACATCAGACCATTAATGATTAATTGAGAAGTCAAATCTTAATTACGACGGTTTGACTTCTAGGCTAATAACTAAGCAAAACTCAATTAAGGAAGGTCAAGGATATTTACCAAGGTCTAATGCACGATTAGAGATGCTTAGGAAAAGGCCTTGAGCTCCAGAATTGATCAGAAGATGAGTTGTGAGTGAATGATCAAAGTTTCAACAAAGTGGGGCTTTATATAGTGTTCTTGATCCATCAAGATCATGACAAACAAGGCTATACATGATCCCTGATGATTAACAAGTGTCCCTAAGGCCTAAGAATTAGTTTAGGCAGCTCTTGGTGGTGATAAAGGGCAATGTAAGGCAGTTACATGGGCTGAACAGCCAGTTTATGAGTTTCTGCATCTGGGAGAACCTTACGGACCGTAAGGGTCCTAGCTTACAGTCCGTAAGGACCGGCCAGCTCACCAGAAACTTTTAAAAATTGACAGTTTGGCCCCTGAACTTCCAAATCTTGATTTTTAACATGGTTTCTTGCACTTGTAACCCCCAAACTTGACTTTTAAGGACTCCAAGTCATAAACCAACTTTGTTAGGTCCCCGGTTATTCATACGATCACCGAAAAGTCTTAAATTTCGATGTTGACGCTTTTAACCCCTCGCATACGAATTCTATCAGAACTTTCTCATACGATAACGAAACTTGATGAAATTTTTATCATGCATACTAGTGAGCATAATTAATCATTACAAAGTGTTGGGTTTGATAAAGGTCACTCAGAGGTACACTTTAAACATGTTGACACATTTAACCCCTGTAGTTTGTAATCTCTCACTTTCTTTCACAATTAGCTTCGTATGATCCATGAATCATTCGTTTAAGGGTATAAACATCATGTATGGATATTGTAAAGTATATTTATCCATTGTTGACATTTTGAACCCTTATATTCACATACTTTTCTTGTTTGTCAACTCTAGTCCTTCTAAGGTAATCCTTTACACGTTCAAAGTTTATGACACGTGTCAATACATTATTGGACATGAATTTTCAAGGTGTTACATCCTCACCCCCTTAAAAGAAATCTCGACCTCGAGATTTGCTAAAATGATGGAAGTACTTTTTGTAGCAACATGGACTTAACTTTTATAACATATCTGGAGTCTTTCCAAGCTCCCAAAGTGACTCCTATATTAGGTACATGTATCCCTTTGGAGCTTCTAAACCTGTCGATCTTCAGTCGATACAGGAGGCTCATCACATCATAAATCTGCATATCATTATGTGATAGTGTTTCTTGACTTATTGGCGAAACACATCCTTCAGTCACTAGTGTGCAATGTATTGCGAGCTCCGCTAAGCTCCTTAAATAGGTTTTAGCTTATAAGCTACTTGATCTTGATACATTCGATTTCCTTTGAATGATTCTATATATTCAGAGCTTAACTGGCCTGATAATTTAACAAATTTGGCACACCCTTCCTGGGTGATATCTTTTGTTTGAACTTTATTCCTTAACAAGAATTTAGGAGGGTTGCTGCTTTCATTAATTTTTTATTTTCTGCCGAATACTGGCACTTACAGATGATTAGGGATTTGTATGATCTTATTCGTTGTTTCCAATGCAACTTTCAGATCCTGATAAGTGGACTTCCCAAAGTTTCATCCATCCAACGGATGTTTTGATATTTCATCTATACAAGGTCTCCAAAGGAGCCACCTTGATACTTATATAACAACTATTATAGAAAAGCTTATCTTAGGGTGAGATGGTTATTCCAACCATTGCTCAAAACTAATCTTAAGGAATAGCTAATCCTTACAGTTAGTCGAACAAATCGACGATCCTGGGCAGCTTATGGCGATTCTTAATCGTTGCCTAATTAGGGTTGCGGTAAACAATGCATAAGCAAAATGAACCGTCTTTCATAATTAACTATACCGAATTCTCAGGATATTGAGTTAGGCTATATGAACCCTCTATTTTAAAACTTAGTTAATCAGGGTTTCGATTCTCCCAATGATGGTACTAGCCGTCTTGGAGATTTCATAATAATACAACCTTAAATGGGATATAAACCTTAACTTTACCTGCCTTTCAGCGGTAAACAGGGTAATCTTAGGAGAAGATAAACAAGATACAAGGAGGTTACAGAGATTTTACAAATCTCAGGCTCTAATTCATCCATCATTGCTTGTGTCAATTAAGTGACACATTTACGTTACGAGTCCACGAATTCCTTGATCTGGAACATTTACTTGGACAATTCCATTCTGGATATCTCCTTTGAATACCATTAGCTGACTTGAGTACCCTATGACCATCGGAATATCTTTGTGGTCCCATGCATTGAACCTCCATACTGATCAGGCATGGAAGCAATCTATAGAACATATTAAGATATACTAATCCTCATATGGCGCTTTTTATCATACCGTTTGGTATTCGCAATCGTTTAGAGATCAAAGAGATATCAACTCTAAATGCTGACGCATTACACCTAGAGAGAGGATACTTCTAAAATTCTACGCCTGAAGGTTTCTAACAGGAACAGAAGGAATGGTTCTTATGATTCGCCTGTGAGTCTTACCTTACACTTAATATCTGGGATTCTTACGAGAAAATTTTCTAAAAGTTTGCTAAGCTTATGGTCTTATGAGAGACTTAGCAGCACCTGAACCCAAATGTAACTCTTAGCAAATAAATCACAATAAGGGATTTATCTAGTGTCATTATTAATGTGAACTGCCTCTAATCATACATCAGGAGGGTTAAGAGCCTCCATTCTTAATCCTTTTAAACTTAGCTGCAAAATCTTTGACAAATTTTTGGGCAGTCTCAGCTTTGACTGGTTATTTCTTAATCTATGTAACATGAGTAGCTGATGTAGATCCATAATGGATTTATAATAAGCAGGCTTTAAATCCTTAATGTGCCCTCTTATTGTCGCTACTAACTACCAGTAATTATTGCCTTAAGCTTAGATTTTTGGGTAAACTGGGTAGGGCACTATCTCAGCCAATGAGTTAAAATTTGTAACATATTGTCGACAGTCTAGAACTTTTATGGTGAGGGTCATCAAATTCTTATTCCATCTTTTCCCATTTCGCGAAGCGGATACTATGTTTTTCTAATAAGGTCCTTAAAACTTGGACCATCCCACAATGTATAAGAGGATCCTTCTTGAGGATTTCATTAATGTCCTCACTAATTTAGGGTATTGGCATCGAATGACTGTGATGTATACCTTACCATGTCCTTTCTAGCATAACCGCTGATATACTTAATGGTTTCTACTTCATCCAACAATTTCTTGCAATCGATGGCCCCTTTTTATTATTGAAGTCTCTTGACTTCCAAGAGACGAAGTATTTTTAAGTACATCCTAAAAAGGGAAGGGGGTTCTTGCCACATATGATTTTGTTTGGGTCATTCTTCGCATTTGACGTATGAATATAGCTCTTCTCATGAGCAGCGACATGTGTTTTAAAGCGAACATCATTCGGCTTCTTAAACCCTTTCATGACTTTTCTCATAGCCTTTCTAACAGCTGCATTAATTACAATTTTGGAGATTAACTCCTTTAACAATGAGGTTCACATTTGATGCACCATTGACATTTGTCGCATCTCTAGCATCGCGACTGTTGTTTGTCTCATCTGAGTTTTCCATGCTCGAAGCTTTGGTATTAAATACCAAATTCAACAAGTGCTTGGGCACTCCATGCCCAGTATATCCTTGAATGGTCAAAAGCTCACCATAAGGAGTCTTGATAACTACTTGCTTCTTATCATACACAATATGGGCTTGGCTTTCAAGATGACCAATTCATTCCTATTACCATATTGAGTCCCTCTTATTTTAATGGAAACGAGGATAGCGGAAAAGAATGATTCCTAATGGATATGAAACATCCATCTAATATCGATGAAGCAGTCTCTAAGGTACTATCGGCCAATTCTACTTTATACTTAACGCTTAGAGTTTTAACAGGCAGATTTAATGATTTACAAAATCTATTGTCTACGAAAGACTTATCTGAACCTGAATCAAATAATACTCTAGCTTGAGCGTTATTGATAAAGAAGGTACCTGTTGTTACATTGTCAATCTGAATAGCCTCTTGAGCATTCATCTGAGAGCTTCCAGCTTTGGTCTTTTTAGCCTCGCCAGACTTCTTGGTTTTATTAGGGCAATTAGTTTTGATGTGCCCTATTTCATTACAACCATAGCAGGTTGCGTCCTTTTTGTCTTGGCACTCCAAAGTCTTGTGCCCTTCCTTATTACAAATTCCACAAGGCTTAGCATTCGCATTTAAAGTGCCTTTTCCTTTAGTCGCCTTCTTTAGGCAGCGGGTCTTTATGTGCCCTTTTTCGCCGCAACCATGGCAGATCGCATCTTCCATCTTCTTGCAATCCAAGGTCTTATGCTCCTTGGACTTGCAGATTCCACAAGGTGAAGGCTGAGATTCAAATCTGCATTTCCCGAGGTGGTATTTCCTACAGGTTTTGCATCTGGTCTTTTCACCGGTCTGCTGTTTGTCCTTCAAATCCTTGCATTCATAGGTCTTGTGATCCGTCTCCTTACAGATGACACATCCCCTGGTCTGATCATAGAAACATTTTCCGAAGTGCTTCTTCCCGCAGGTTTTACATTCGGGTTTTGCCTCCTTTGGTTTGGACTGGTTATAGCTTGAACTGGTCTTACCCTTTTTGTAACCCTTATTTGGGGTATTATCGCATTTTCGCTTATGATCCTTTAATACACGGTCCACAACGTTGTTTACGGCTGTATCTATCATAGCTTGTAACTCGGTGCCCGTTAAGTTCAGTCTTGCATTATCATTCTGATCAACTGGATGATTGTGAGCTTCAGAGGAGTCAACCATGGTGAAGCTTTGAAGGCCACAAACCAAGTAGTAATAATTGGTTTAATTATATGGTGAATTGTCGAATTTGATGATTAAATAGCTATGGTGTAAATGAACCATATAGGCCAATAGATAGTATTTAATTTGTTTGATTATGTTTTACCTAGGTTTTTAAATAAACCATCCTTGGCGTGTAAACGGAATATAATCCTTCATATTTATTAGACAGGGGACATAAATCACGACTGTCAATGTCGTACCGACATTTTATATATAGCACAAGCTTGTTCCAAAGGACTCTTGATGGCACAGATGCCTTGTCACTAGGGAAATTTTAAAACATAATCAATGATTCATTTGGATATGAAAATTTCATAGTTCATTGTCTTGACAAGGAGTTATGAAATAAAACTATCTTTTTCATGCATTCATCTTTGCCCGTAGGTATACATCCCAAAAGGGATGTTTTGACGTGTACATCATGTTCGACGTTTATTAGCCATGATTCCTATTGATCGCTTATGCTAAAAGGGGTTTGGAAGTTCCTAATATAAAGATGACAAGTGTGATTTTATTGTATCACCTTTGTCAGGAGTGTTAACATGTTTTCAGATATTAACAAAGATCTGAATCTCTTTTAAACAGGTTTTACTATCGTAGCCAGGTCTTTAATGACATTCAAGCTAGGTTATACCTTTTAAGATTCTCTTTTAACATGTATACTGGCAGGAAAGGAATGATACTTATTTTATTCAGGATTTCATTATAATTATCCTAAATTTAATTAAAATATAACTATGGCACAAAAGGCCAAGTCACTAGGGCAACTTTAAATTATAGACCATGATTTTGTAGAATCAAGGTATTTAGGCTTTGAACGTAGTTCATTGCCTTTTCTTGACAGGGAGTTGTAGGCTACGACTGTCTCTTGTCTTATATGACAATGAATATGACCCGTAAGCTTTATATCCATAATGGATGTTTAAATCATCAAATAAGAAAGGATTTCGGGAGAATCCAGTATGAGGATGATTTATGCGATTTTATCGAACCACGTCTGCCAGGAATGTTAACATGTTACAGATGTAACTAGGATTTGAATATTTTGAATAGGTTCTATCATCTTGGCCTTGTCATACAGGCTAGGTTTACCTTTAAGATTATTTTAATATTTAACGCAGAACAATCCTAAATTGAGCTGTTAATAAGGATCTAAATCTAATTGAGGAACTGCCATCTTGGCCCTGTCTTAAAATGACACATGGGCTAGGTCTTGTCCTTTTTAGAATTTGCCATTTTATTATAATGGTAGATCTTATAAAAGGAATGTTACTATTCATATTTTATGTTCATATATAATGATGTAAATAACCTTTAGATAAAACGTTCCAAGGATTTCTAAAAGAGGTACAGAATTTCCCTAGACGGGACTTGAAATGATGATGTTGTCCATGAAGGGGGTGAAAGATAAGTATGCCCTTATAAGGACTTACTAAGGAAACGAACTTTAGTAAAAGGAGTTTCTTCTTCATATTATTTCTGAATGTTTTCTCCTTGGTTGAATGTTTTCTCCTTGGTTGAATGTTTATCCTAGTCGCAGCCCGAAGCTCGGCCTTCCCTAGGCTCCAATTGGGGATAATTTCCACTATGGCTTCTTTGCTTAGCGACGTATTAAAAATATAGAATTTAAAGCAAAAAAAATCTCTGAATAGAGACGAGAGCATTCCTATGTTAAGTCTAGACTCAGAAGATCAAGGAATGTGCTACTGTGTCATTGAGATTAAACACAAAAGGATAGTGTTTAATTCACTCAATGTTGGCTGTGATACCAACATGTCACACCCCGATATTTCCACGTATTACCGGTGGGCCCGATGGGGAGTACCGTGACGTAGTTGATATCATCATAGTCAAACAACACAATATTTAAATGCACAGCGGAAGCAAAAGATAAATATATTACAAACCGATATAAAGTAATATCCAAGTATTACAAACGGAATGTAAAAGATCCACAGGCGGATCATAAATAAAGGAAACATAGTTCATCAGATTTAAATGCATCCAAGCTTGCGAGACTCTTATTGATGCTAAGGAGAGGCCAGCCTATTACGAGTAGTACCTGCACTTAACCTTTTTGGGAAAATACGTCAGTTTACACTGGTAAATACAATTAACTGACTCATTTTGAAAAAAGTTTAATAAAATTGATTTGAATGCTCGTGGCACAAAGGCTTTAAGCAAACAAAACAATTTAAACGGGACACTTTAATGATTTAACCTTCATACGATTAAAGATTCAATGCCCGACCAAGCGGTATTTGTATATACCGTACCCCAAGCCCGTATAAGGGAAAATAAGTTAAAAGTATTTACCTGAGCTAAATATAATATTCAATCCCAGCCGTATCAAATCAACAAGTACAGATAGCTTTTACTGGGCTCCTATTCTGAAACAAAGGTTTATAATAACCTATTAGAATCCTAACGGGTCTTTAATTAAGCCTAAACTTAGACCGGTTAGTTTTAAAAGGAAGATACGGTTCAAACGCACGATTAAACGAAGACCGGAATAGAATGTGATTTAGACCCGACAAGTTTGAAGACTTGTATAATATGGTTAAACTAAACACATTCTGGATTTTGAGATAAAAACGATAAGGTTTGACCCGTTTCGGCTAATTTGTGCAAACTAGTTACATAAACCGAACCGAACGCGCAAGAGGCGTAACGGGTATCCATAAGGGTCATATACAGGTTTCCAAAGTTAATATGACTTAATTATATTGGGATATCAGTAGGATACCTTCCATTATGCCCAAAACGAGTTTAATCTCAGTAAAAGCCACGTAGGGGTATTTTGGTCATTTTAAAGATTATAAAAGAGATTATTTTAAAATTCTGAGGTTCGGTCCTGAAATAATCAGTAGAACAACTTATTTAAACAGGTTATATCAGTTGGTAATAAGTCTTATGTGACAAAATGTTTTAAACCTATACTAGGTGTTTAATACGCGTAAAAAGCCATTTTAAGCGATTTCCGGGTTATACAGGAAATCTGAGTTTTTTGATCAGGTTATAAAGTTCAAAATACTTCATTTATTATATAAAATCAGTATCAATTGTATTGGTGTCAAAATACTATGTAGAACTCATTTTAAACACAAAAAGGGTATAATCGGTATTTACCGAATTAAGGCGACAACCTTAGGTTATGATCAGTTTAAAAATAATTAAAAATCTTTAAAAATCTCAAAATATTATATTACATCAGTGGGTAAAAGGTTTGGTGTCAAAAATTGGGTTTAGATAGGTTTTATGCTAATGACGCCGTTTAATTACTAAAAGGCGTTCTAATTACGTCATTGAGCATAACTCCTAATCTAGACCTCAAACTGATGTGAAAATTTAGGGACATGTTTATAAATCAGTAATAAATATTATTGTCCTTTCATATTTCCAAAATTCTCGTTTTATGGACAAAAGGGCATTATGGTCAACATTAAGCAATTAACGGAAACGTGTAAACGAATGGGGCAATCAACGAACCAATCATAGAGGGTTATACCAACATGTAACCTGGTCCTAAGGAAGCCCTAAGGCATTTCTAAACCCATCTAAATCAGGTCAGAACTGAAGTCAAAACAAAAGTCAAAGTTTTGCGACTTTCGGTTCCGAACTGGGTCTAAACAGAAAATTGTCGGATCAAACAAGCTTAGACCAGTTCTTATACTTATTACCAAGTTACATGAGTGATAAAATAGGTTACATGCCTTCTACATTGCTAATTATGCGTTAATTAGAAAATTATGCTTCTGTTGACTTTTTATAAACAACTTTGACCCGACATTTGATCTAGTTAGAGCGGGAATCAGAGGGTGCCCTTCTAAGGGTTTATTACCTACATAAATACCAACTTATAACTACCTTCAATTTGACTAAACATCAGACCATTAATGATTAATCGATAAGTCAAACCTTAATTACGACGGTTTGACTTCTAGGCTAATAACTAAGCAAAACTCAATTAAGGAAGGTCAAGGATACTTACAAGGTCTAATGCACGATTAGAGATGCTTAGGAAAAGGCCTTGAGCTCCATAAATGATCAGAAGATGAGTTGTGAGTGAATGATCAAAGTTGCAACAAAGTGGGGCTTTATATAGTGTTCTTGATCCATCAAGATCATGACAAACAAGGCTATACATGATCCCTGATGATTAACAAGTGTCTCTAAGGCCTAAGAATTAGTTTAGGCAGCTCTTGGTGGTGATAAAGGGCAATGTAAGGCGGTTACATGGGCTGAACAGCCAGTTTATGAGTTTCTGTATCTGGGAGAAGCTTACGGACCGTAAGGGTCATAGCTTACGGTTCGTAAGGACCGGCCAGCTCACCAGAAACTTTTAAAAATTGACAGTTTGGCCCCTGAACTTCCAAATCTTGATTTTTAACATGGTTTCTTGCACTTGTAACCCCCAAACTTGACTTTTAAGGACTCCAAGTCATAAACCAACTTTGTTAGGTCCCCGGTTATTCATACGATCACCGAAAAGTCTTAAATTTCGATGTTGACGCTTTTAACCCCTCGCATACGAATTCTATCATAACTTTCTCATATGATAACGAAACTTGATGAAATTTTTATCACTCATACTAGTGAGCATAATTAATCATTACAAAGCTTCGGGTTTGCTAAAGGTCACTCAGAGGTACACTTTAAACATGTTGACACATTTAACCCCTGTAGTTTATAATCTCTCACTTTCTTTCACAATTAGCTTCGTATGATCAATGAATCATTCGTTTAAGGGTATAAACATCATGTATGGATATTGTAAAGTATATTTATCCATTTTTTGACATTTTGAACCCTTATATTCACATACTTTTCTTGTTTGTCAACTCTAGTCCTTCTAAGGTAATCCTTTACACATTCAAAGTTTATGACACGTGTCAATACATTATTGGACATGAATTTTTGAGGTGTTACACAAATTGAAGTGATATATTACTTTTAATAAGTTAAAATATTCTCTTTTAAATTTATCTGTGTTTTGACTATCTATAAGATATTTATCTTGACAGAAAAATAAATGTTGCTTTTACCGGTTGAAAAACCTAAAAACGAATACTCATAACGGTTTTAACAATATCACTCTTACACAACAAACACACACACACACACCTCAAACACACATACAAAGACACTTAAAAAACATGTATGGTATTTGTAACAAGGTAATATAAAAGATGGACCGACTTATTTTTTACGCAACAGTCTGGTCATCCTATGTCATCACAACATATCCATACATCATCGGAAATTGTGTGTGTTTGAAAATGACCGGAAAACATTCAAGGATAAAAAACACGCGAAAACCTTCAACATATGTTGAACGTACAAATTCGTTTTCGTTTATTAGTTGTCAGGTACTCTTTTTATAGTGTTTTGTAATACATATTGTATATTTCTTCTTAGTGATCTGATTAATTGCTGGTTTGAATCTAGAAATGGTTAGGAATGGTACGGCATGGCTTGGTGTTACTCGAGGAGCTATGCGTGGTAAGTTTTCTTAATTTTGTAAGTATCAAGAATGATACAATCAGATCTGATCACTAAATCCGTTATTTCAACATTGAACAACTGAATCAGTGATATTTCAACTTAGTATAACTGAATCGGTCGTGTTACGATTGTCTTCGTCAATCGTTTTCTTCTTTTTATTGTGTATTATAATTATCGATGATCAATTGAAGGTGAAATGTTGCAATCAGTGCTAAGTTGTACAACCGAATCTGTGTTAGTCATCAATAGCTTTGTTTTATTGTTATTATGTGTTGTTGTCAATGATAATCAGTTGTCGGATTTACAAAAATCATTTTTAACTGAATCGGTCTGTGTTGTCAGTAGTTTTGATGTTATTCTTCTCATATTTATGTATTATAATAGGTTGACGGATTATGAAGGTCAAGGCATAGCGCAATCGACTGGATCTCGTGATACTAAGTCGGTTCTTCTTATTGGTTAGAAAACACTATTTTGTTGTTATTATAACTACTATTATTATATGTATTACTATCGATAATTGTTGCCGGATTCGTAGGTGAAAGAGTGGTGTAGTCTGTAGGAGGATCTGTGTTACATAGACGTCCAACAGAATTGTTCTTAGCTGTTACTCCTATTGGTTAGTTAGAATATTAAATCGTTTTGTTCTTATGTATTATTCGTGGTTGATTTCTTCATATAAACTGGATGCATGTCATAAGCTCCTCCGTGATTTGTCAATACCGAATCTATTGATTCCGAGAGATACAACCGGTTAGCTATATTTATTATGTTGTATTCATGTTCTCTGTTTTTGTTCAACTGCTTCTATATATTTTTTGTCTTATGTCTGGAGTTAATTCTCTAGAGGCTTTGATAATGGATTCAAATAATAAGAATCATCAAGCTAGAGTTGTGTCGAAGAATTCAGATAGGGAAGGTAAATCATCAGGCTAGAGTTATGTCGAAGAATTTAGATAGGGAAGGTAAATCGTATGTTCCTTAATAACACAGAGTTAGTTATGTTTTAATCATTTTCTTTAATGCTTGCTTCTCTACGGCCTTCATTTGGGATGATATATTCAGATGAAGAAGCTAAGCTTCAAACTGCACTTGCAGGGAGGACCTTCAATTGAGATTGAGATGATGGACTCAAATGAGGAAGCATGAAGGTGAGTGATTTCGGCTGTGAATATCACAACTACAATGATTTATTTTTTTGAAAGGCAACTACAGGCAAGGTTTTCACGACCAGACTGGACCGATCAGTCGGACCGTGATTCGGTGACGTTACCGGTCCAGCTTGCATAGTTCGACCATTCTTGAAAGAAATCGGCCGGTCGGAAGCGGTTGGTGGGCGAACCAGTGACTCGGTCGGACAAGCTATCTTCATTCTTCCATTTCCGTTCGATCTTCCATCATCGTTTAAAAACTTAGGAAACCAGCTTCAGCCAACAAAATCAATATCGTTGGATCTTCATCATTTGTTGTTCTTGTACGTCCCCGATCTGGAATCTAAACTCAGAAGTGTAGCCAATGAAGAAGGGAAGGAAAGATAAACTTAAAACCTTATGCTGGCTTTTTTTGGGGATACGGTTGCAGTAACATTGTAACAAGAAGTTTAACCTAATTTATTTGGGTGGGCTTTTAGGGCTCAAAATAAATGAATATTAATTAAGGTTTGGGCTTATTTTATGAATGGGTCTTTATACTTTCAATATTTTTTTAAAACAACTACATTGATTACTCTTGATGGACGAGAATTTATCATTTAGTTTACCAACTTTATATATTAAGTATACCAAAATACCAAAATTCACTAGAAATATAAGAATATATAAGTTTTATTATTGTAGTACACATTTTAATAATTAGTGTTATCCGGTTCTTGAATCCGGTCCGGCTAGTGAACCAGTAAGACGACCTTTTTCGATGCCCGGTCCGGTTATGAAAACATTGACTACAAGTATAGTGCTTTTGATATGATTTTTGAACCTGATATGATGTTTACACTGTGATTGTGCTGGATGATTTGACTGTGATTGTACTTGGTATGTTTTTGCTGAAATAAATAAATAAAATGTTCCATATCTTGACATTCCACTTGCTGGCTTTTCCAAGTCAACAGTTTGTTAGGATTATTTTTACTACATGTTGACCCAACTGATGACTGTTGGAGTTACATTTTTTCCACCAAATCTGATTGTCAGTATTCTTAGAACATAAGATATGAAGCTTGTAACAATTAAACCAAAGATTCACATTTTGTTCATCTTTGATTTTGATTCACAAGACAGAAAGATATCGCCTCCATTGACGGTATCTTTCTTAAGAACGATTTGAATGTCAAAGGTAAGTTTTCGGTTGAGATCGGTAATGGGGAGAATGTGTGATTTTGGAAAGACACTTAGCTGGTGCCAGAACCTCTTAAACTAGCTTACCCAAATTCATATCGTCTGGCTAAGTTCAAAGATGACTCGGTAGCGAAACATGTGGGTTCTTCTGGAGCGATTCAGCAGTGGGCAGAGGAGTGGATTAGAAGCCCAAATTCTCAAGAAGAATGGATGGAAGTTGGCTCTTTGATGGCTCGATTACAACATGTTATGTCAAATAATAAAAAAGATCGCTGGAAGTGGATTAATGCTAGTGGAGAAGACTTCTTTATTAAAGATGTTCGGCTGGAGCTGCAGACTTTGGTGGAACATCTTTGTTTGGATAAAAGTGCCCCTTTCTCTTCAAGCCGATCACCTAAACGGCATTGTTGGAACAATTCTGTCCGCACCGGGATCACGAAGTTGGAAGAAAATTGTCTATTTGATAGTCTTGGCTTCATTCTGGAGAATATGGTATGTCCGGAATATGAAGGTGTTGGAAGGGTAGTTCTTACCAGTTACAAGAACAGTAGAGCTTATCAAAGAAGATGCCTATGTGTGGTTAAGTCATAGCACTAAGCTTTCTACCCCTGTGTGGGAGAACTAGTCCAATTTTGACATCGTAGATCTCCTCTAGCTCCGTTGGTTTCTCTGTTTTCTGTTTCCTGGTTGTTTTTGTCCCTACTTTTGGCTAGGCACTTTATATTTATCTATAAATTGTTTGCCGTTCAAAAAAAAAATCCCACTTTAACAAAAAGATAAATATTCCAAATTTTTTTTACATAAGATATTCCATATAAAGGTTGCTTTCATGAGCTAAATCACTTTTTCTTTTGTTTTCCCGTGTGATGTATATAAAGCATACATGCCACTATACATATATTTTTCATGGCAAGAGATATATTGATCCGCTTAAATAAAAAGTGATTTTAGACACCTAAATATAACTATATATATGTAACATGTTGACCATTCCCCTTGTTGTGCCCTTGGCTTTAGGCCTTTTTACGCATCAATTGGTTCCACGCTATGTTTATTTCCTTGTTATTGTAAATTGACAACATCTACCAACGGTTTTAAATACTATAGAGGCAAAAGTTTAATCAACATTTACGAAACATCAATTTAAAAAAATACATATATAACACTACTATATTAAATTAATGATAACTAATTCTCGATTTTGTGATATAAAATTGAAAAAAAAAATACAGCATAAAAGTTATCTCAGTGTATAAAAAAATTGATGAAACTTGTTAACAATAAATAATTAAGATCAGGGGCGGACCTAGCTTATACTAGGGGGCAACGCCCGCTACGGCTTGGCGCGGAAAAATTTGGAAAAATTAGTGTAAATTTCGGAAAAATTTGACGTTTTTTCGATTTCGTTACGGCTTATTTATAAAACGTTACGGCTACGATCCGTTTCTAGATCCGCCACTGATTAAGATTGATCTTTTTTTTTCTCTTTTAACAATTTGTAACTTCTATCAGCAAGTTATCATTACAACCTAAGCTTAGCACAAAAACATTACTTTAAATTCAATCACACTTTGGAATGTAGTACAACAAAGGAGAGAATACCATTCGATATGTGTAGTCTTTTATAAACTTATATGTATTTCCGAGCAAAACAGTTTATAATATGTAACTCTTTTATTAGTTGATAATCACTTCAATGTCGCAATCTTAACAAAAAAGTGATATATTACTTTTAATAAGTTAAAATATGGGGAATTGGCCTGCAATAATCTCACCTATAACTTATTGGCCATTAATAATCCCACCTCAGAATATTTCCCCCACCAGTCCCACCTTTCACATATTTTTACTACAATAGCCCCCCGTTAAAAAAACTTAACGGAGTTAAGCTTTTTTCCAAATTACAAACAGATATTTTAGGGCTTTTGATCAGAGCGATGATACGAGTCCATTGATGTAAAATTTACTTCAAAATGGTGTTCCAAGTGATTTGATTTTGATTGATTGGAAATTTAAACACCCGAATTGAAGCGCCGTTCTCATCGTTTGGAGCACCGTTTCGAGGCAAGTTTTACATCAATGGACTCGTATTGTCGTTCTAATCAAAAGCCTTAAAAATCTGTTTGTAATTTGGAAAAAAAGCTTAACTCCGTTAAGTTTTTTTAACGGGGGACCATTGTAGGAAAAATAGGTGAAAGGTGGGACTGGTGAGGGGAATATTCCGAGGTAGGATTATTAATGACCAAAAAGGTCTAAGTGGGATTATTAAAGGCCAATTTCCCTTAAAATAGCCACTTTTGAATTTATCTGTGTTTTGGCTATCTATAAGATACTTTTCTTGACAGAAAAATAAAGTCGTTTTTACCGATTGAAAACCCTATATACGAATACTAGTAACGGTTTTAACAATATCACTCTTACACAACAAAAAAAAACACACACACACACCTCAAACACACATACAAAGACACTTAAAAGATGGACCGACTTATTTTTTACGCAACAGTCCGATCATCCTACGTCACGACAACATATCCATACATCATGGGAAATTGTGTGTGTTTGAAAATGAATGGAAAACATTCATGGACAGAAAACGCACGAAAACCTTCAACATATGTTGAACGTACACATTCGTTTTCGTTTAGTAGTGGTTAGATACTCTTTTTATAGTGTTTTGTAATACATATTGTATATTTCTTCTCAGTCATCTGATTAGTTGCTGGTTTGAATCTAGAAATGGTTAAGAATGGTACGGCATGGCTTGGTGATACTCGAGGAGCTATGCTTGGTAAGTTGTCTTAATTTTGTAAGTATCAAGAATGATAAAATCAGATCTGAACACTAAATCCGGTTCGGCTTGCATAGTTCGACCGTTCTTGAAAGAAACCAGCCGGTCGGAAGCAGTTGGCGGGCAAACTAGTGACTTGGTTGGACTAGCGGGCAGAATTTCATCTTCATTCTTCCATTTTCGTTCGATCTTCCATCATAGTTTAAGAACTTAGCAAACCAACTTTAGCCAACAAAATCAATATCGTGGGATCTTCATTATTTGTTGTTCCCGTACGTCCCCGATCTGGAATCTAAACTCAGAAGTGTAGCCATTGAAGATGGGAATGAGAAGATAAAACTAAAACCTTATGCTGGCTTTTTTTGGGGATGCTAATGCAGTAACATTGTAACAAGAAGTTTAACCTAATTTATTTGGGTGGGCTTTTTGGACTCAAAATAAATGAATATTAATTAAGGTTTGGGCTTCTTTTTATGAATGAGTCTTTATGTTTTTAATATATTTTTTTAAAACAACTACATTGATTAATCTCGATGGACGAGAATTTATCATTTAGTTTACCAACTTTATATATTAATTATACCAAAATACCCAAATTCACTAGAAATATAAGAATATATGTAAGTTGTATTATTATAGTACACATTTTAATAATTAACGTTACCCGGTTCTTGAATCTGGTCCGACCAGTTCTACCGGTCCGACTAGTTGAACTAGTAAGACGACCTTTTTCAATGCCCGGTCCAGTTATGAAGACATTGACTACAGGTATAGTGCGTTTGATATGATTTTGGACCTAATATGATGTTTACATTGTGATTGTGCTGGAGGATTTGAGTATTTGACTATGATTGTGCCTTATATGTTTTTGCAAAATAAATAAATAAAATGTTCCATATCTTGACATTCCACTTGCTGACTTTAGTATTTTTTTTTACTGCATGTTGACCCAACTGATGGCTGTTGGAGTTAATTTTTTTCCACCAAATCTGATTGTCTGTATTCTCAGACCACAAGATATGCAGCGTCTAACAATTAGACCCAAGTTTCACATTTTGTCCATCTTTGGTCTTGATTAGAAACAGTACCCCGATGCATTTTTGCCCTTGCCTTGAAATGCTTTGTTGACTATTTAGGCCTTCCTTATTGTCAGGAGTAATATCCAAACTCTCGTGGGACGCCTTAGAATGCTTCTAAGTTAAGCCTTTAACAAGGTTTTGTTGTGATTCAAGTAATGTGATGCGAAAGCGTTCGAGTTATGAACAAACAAGTCTTTGTATTGATTGAAGGAACAAGAGTACAAGAATCTTTACAAGGCTTTTACAAAGCTTGTAGTGTTGTGAGATAGTGTAGTGTTGTGGGTCATGAGTAGGTTATGTGTGGTGATCACAAATGAAGCCTAACACCCCTATTTATACTACTTGTTCTATCTAGAGTGTTTCAGGTCTAGAACATTTCTTTACAAAGATCTAGTACATGTTCTAGATAATTCTATACAAATATCTTTGATATTTAGGCTGAAATTCTAGAACCTTCCTGGCAGATTTTTGTGGTTGATTTATCCAACATTCTCCAACAAATTCTAGGGCTTTCTTGGCTTGAACTTGGCCATTTCATGCTCCCAAGTTGCTAGAATAATATGGGTTGTTTAGGAGTCTTCCGGGCAGCTCTTGATGCATCTGGATGGCCCCGAAACGTTCTGGAATACTGAAAATTGGTGTTGAATTTTTGCTGGGCGTGACATTATTACCACTACAATAAACCGTGCCTCGTGTTGGTTTAAACTTAGACTGCGGGGTATGGTGGGGCGGGGGTTGGGCTTGGGTTGGGGCATTTGTTGACACGTGGCTTGGGGTGGCAGACATGGGGCGACCCACATTTAACAGGGTATGGTGGGGCGGGGGTTGGGGGCGTGGCTGGGCCGGCGTGGCCTAGCCACATCACCATTTTTTTTAATATATATTTAAATTTATTAACATATTTTTTTTAAATACATAAACAAACATAATAATTATTAAAATAAAAAGCAATCATTCTTCGTCGTCTTCGTTGGTTTCGAACCCAGGAATCGTTGAAACATGTTTCACCAAATCAGATCGAAGGTTGTGATGTATATCCCTTGACTTGATCCAAAATGCATTACCCGCTTTATCTTGGTCTGTTAAGTTATCTGGTTGGGAATCATCGTCATCATAGTAGGTAACGACCGCTCTACCTTCATCCTCCAAAATCATGTTGTGAAGAATGATACATGTGTACATCACGTTTCCAATCTGATCCTTGTCCAATAGTCGACAAGGCATTTGTAATATTCGCCACCTTTTCTTCAAAACACCGAATGCTCGCTCGACGTCTTTACGTGCAGCCATCTGTACCCTGTTAAACTTTAATCTCTTTGGATCTGTCGTACCGTGTTTTGTGAATGATTTTACAAAAACCCCCCACTCTGGGTAAATCCCATCAACTAGGTAGTACCCATACACGTACTCAACCCCGTTTACAAAGAAAGTTCCTTTGGGTCCTATACCATTTACTCGATCATTGAAAAGGGGCGAGTGGTTTATGATGGTAATATCATTATGTGAACCTGACATACCGAAGAACGCATGTCATATCCAAAGATCTTGGGACGCAACCGCTTCAAGCATGATGGCTGGACTCCCGTGAAATCCACTCGTGTGAGCGCCTTGCCATTGGGTAGGACAAAGTTCCCAAGCCCATTTCATACAATCTAAACTACCTAGCATTCCGGGTAGCCCATGATAATCTGCGTGATGTTCCAATAATTGTTGCATGTCACTGAACGAGGGCTTTCTCAAATATCTTTTCATATAGAGTTCTAGAATACACGAACAAAAATTGTGAAGACTTTCTCTAGCTACACGTGCAGACATTTTTAAATAGTCATCCATATTGTCCGAACTATTGCGGTACGCTAACTGCCTAAGTGCGGCCGTGACCTTTTGCCACGTAGTAAATCCTAATTGCCCGGTTACATCGGGTTTTTGTTGAAAGTAAACATACTTCTCCTCAAGATCTCTAGATATCCTTAAAAATAAGTTTCTACTCATACGAAAACGACGCCTAAACATGTTTTCATCATACTTAGGTTCAGCTGAGAAGTAATCGCTTACCAACAAATCGTTAGCGGTGACCCGTTCACGAGCGATGTACCTTCTTCTGCGTTTAGGTTGTTGACTCTCTTCCTCCTCCTCTTCGTTTTCAACGATAGCTTTCACCACCGTCGCGATCGTTTGTAGAAATATTTCCGCCCCATCGTCAGATGATGATGACGATTCAGTATAACTTGAAGAACTCATGGCGAGATTGTGTTTTATGTGTTTGATTTTGTGTGAGAAAAATGATAAATATTGTAAAGTATTTATAAAAGAATTTTTTTTTAAAAAAAAAATAGATCAACGGCTAGTTTGGTTTGGCCATTCACAACCCGCCATGTCAGCTTGGCCAGACCGCCCCACGCCCGGCTTGAAACCCATGCCCCAAGGGCCACGCCGAAACCCATGCCCACCCGGGGTGGTGGCTTGGGCGTTTTCCCCCTACCCACGCCCAAACTCCCGCCCCATACCCCGCAGTCTTAGATTGAGAGGCTATCCAAATTAATACATGTGGGGTCTACTTCTTACTATTATGTTTTTTTTAAAGATAAAAACATTACCTTGATCCTCAAAACGCCATGCTATTATTTCTCACACTTGTGCTAACGTTCTATATCTCGGGGTAGCTAATGCCATTCAAGAGACATGTTGGGTTTGGACTTTGCTTCTACAGATTTTTCCTTTTAGAATCTATTGGATAACGTCATTGTCAATTTGTCATTTATCTTTCAAATAACCTCATACAGAATGAACGTATTTAACATGCTGAGATCGATAATCACTTTGTTCGAAAAAAAGTTGTGATGAGTTAAATTCACGTTCTACATGTTATCCAATTCCCAATACGTAAGGACTAAGGATCTTCAAAAGTTACACGTGATCATCCTTGTTTGATAAGTTTTCTAACTACACGGTTGTAAATTTTTTTTTATTAACTAGGGATACAATTAGTTCTTATATGTAATCATTAACTCTTTCACAATCTTTTTCACCACCATGTTTCCATCACACCTATGTTAACTAGCAGGGGCGGACCTTAAGTGCAATCGGGCGTAGCCCGGGCTACGGCTCAAGTTTTTACCCGTAGTGTAAAAAAAAAAAAAATTTTCCGATTTTTATACACAGGACACCCCTGAACAAGTACGAGGACACCCTAAAAAATTTTGGGATACCCCTGAGTTGAAGTTCTAGTTCCGCCACTGTTAACTAGGTATATCCCTTCAATATGTCTACATATCTCACCACCATTTTCGATAATGCCTCTCTATTCATCAACAATCTTTCTCTTTTAAGGTTTGCTTTTGGGTTGGCTTCACTAGCAAGTACACCAGCACTACGGGATATCGTGTTTTGCTACGCTACAGCTGGTTGTCTTTAAACAATTTTACAAATGACGAAAGACCGACTTCTCTGTTCAACTAATGCACTTTTGTATAGGTATCGTTTTTAAAATTATTTATGGTGGAACAACAATTTTAACACCTATTCTACTAATTATTTTTACAATTATATAACTTTTTAGAAACATTAATGACTTCTATAATAAATTTTAACATTTAGAGTGACTATTGTAAATGCATTAAGTTTTTCATGCTTTCTCGAAAAACACCAAGGGAATAAAATTGTAAATGGCAAGTTGTTTATGTATTAACACTTGTACCAAATACAACAAATTGTTCCTAAATTTTTAAAAACTAAATGGCAAGTTGTTTATGTACCAAATACAACAAAAATGTTCCTAATTTTTTTAAAACTTAATTGAAATTACATTGTTATCCTCCTCCAATCTTTTTTATAATATTATAGAATCGTCCAAATCTATCTACTATAATAAAAGAAACCTTCTCTTTCCTACGTATCCTATATTAAATATATATATAAAAAATAAACTGGTATTAAATGTTATCCTAATTTATTAAAAATATAACTTTTTTATTATTTGGTATACAAAATTATATTTATTCAACTCGTGTAAAATGCGAGGTTTTGAAAAATATAACTTTTTTTGTTATTTACTATATAAAATTACATTTATATAATCCGTGTAATACACGAAGTTTTTTAACATATAACTTTTTTTTATCATTTGCTATGTAAAATTAGATTTATAAGACGTGTAATACACATGGTTTTTAAGGATATAACCCGACTATACATGGGTTTTTTAAACATACGACGTTTTTAGTATTTAATATACAAAGTTACATTTATTTAATATCTGTAATACACATCGTTTTTAAAGATATAACTCTTTTTCAGGTCTATTCAACACCTGTAACATACGAGGTTTTTAAGGATGTTATTTTTTTATTATTTGGTAGATTTATTCAACCCGATTATACACGGGTTTTTTTTTTAAGATACGACGTTTTTAGCATTTAGTATACAAAATTACATTTATTTAATCTATGTAATACACATGTTTTTAAAGATATAACTTTTTTTATTATTTGATATATAAAATTACATTTATTTAGCCCGTATAATATACGGAGTTCATAAAATATAACTTTTTTATTATTTAGTATATAAAATTACATTTATTCAACCCGTGTAATACACGGGGTTCTAACCTAGTTGGATAATATCATATATTCTTACTTGTAGCTAATACTTGTAAAAGATATAAAATATTTCTTTAACGTTGGGCCGAATATAATAACGAATAGGTTGTGGACAAGTTGGGCCAAGGGTTGGTATGGGTCGAGGTGGTTTTTGGGCTACAGAAACATGAAAAAGGAATTTTTGTTAGTTATTGGTTTTGTTCACCGGCAAATGGATTTCACATAAGACGGAAACTAGTTTTATACCCATCCGGTGGACGGGTATTTTTTTATATAATAACGAGAACTAATTTTCTTTGCATTTAATAAGACGGAAACTAGTTTTATACCCCTCCGATGGACGGGTAATTTTTTATATAATAACGAGAACTAATTTTCTTTGCATTTTAAACAAAAAGAATATTTGTTTTAATATCAAAGTACAACTCATTTAACTTATTAGTAAAAAACGAGTCGTCATACTCAAAGAAACAACAAAGCAATATCCAAGAACCTTTAATTTCTTTCCAAGTGTTATTTGGGCCGTCATGTCATCAAAAGATGGTACATGGGAATACAATGTAAACAAAAAGGTTCACTTTAATTTTTTGAGGCCAGATTGTTCTTTTCAATGTCAACATGTATAAAACTATGTAAACAAAAAACTGAATGTGCCATGTCATCGGGTAGCCTTTATAGAGGAACTTACAGTTTGGACATCTTGCTAATCCTAATGTCGTGCACATTTTTTTATAAATTGTAAAGGTTTTAGATGTAAGACAGACAATAGAAGTACAGTGATCTAAATAATTATGCCAAAAACATACCTCTAAAGCCATGAAGGCATCTTCCATTCCCATTGGTTGCAGTGGCGGACCCAGGAATTTTTCCATGGGGGTGCGAAACATTTTTAAAAATTTTAGGCCCCTAGGTATATAAGTAAAAAAATCGGTTCGTATCGGGTCGGGTCATGTAAAACAAAAGAAATTGCGCCATAACGTCCCTACTCATGGTTCCTATCACAAACAAATTGATGCATAAGTTCATCGCTCCATAACATAATGTTTCAATTTTAATTTTCAACCCTAGAAATCGTGTGTAATCACCCTAAAAATCATCTAAACAACATAATCACCCTAAAAATCATCTAAACAACCATAAACAACGTCAAAACACATGAAATTTCAAACCTATTTAAGAATTTTGTTACCCTTTGGTGTCGGACGGCGGTGGTTCGCGGCTGCTGATGACGTGCTATTGTGGTTGTTGTTGTGTTCGATGATCGCTGGTAGGAGACGACCCAAGAGGGGAGGGCGGGATGAATTCTAAGGGACTATTGGGCTTATTTTAATTATTATAGTTTGAACTTAGGTTGAGTTTGGTTAATGGGCTAGTAATTAGTGGGCTAATTATGTTTAATGAAATAGTGGGTTAAGGTATTGGGTATTTGGGTTAGGTTGGGTAGTATAAGTTTATATAATTTAGGTAGTTTTTTTTAATTAGAGTTTACTAAAAAAATTTAAAATATAAATCGAAAACATTTTTTACCTAAGGTGTGTGAACGAAAAATTCCAAGGGGTGCGGATGAAAAAATTCAAGGGGTGCGGACGAAAAAATCCAAGGGGTGCAGACGGGATTTTCAACGGAAAATAGCACTAAATTTTTTTTTCCCCGGGGGTGCGCCCGCCCACCTTGGGCTATATGTAAGTCCGCCCCTGATTGGTTGGCCATGTAATGCAGAATGTAAAGCCATGAAGCATCTTCAACCATCACCCTCCCCTTTACCCCTGCTACCACAACCACCTCCTACGACCACCAACACAAACACAACCACATCCTACAACCACCACCCTCCCCTTTACCCTTGCCACCACCACCCACCTTGCACGCCAGCCACCACCACCACCTTGCACGCCACAACCCCTTTATCCCTCCCATTTACCCTTTTACCCCTTCACTTGTGATTCTTACCAACACCTTCATCACCGCCCCTAATCATTCACCATCACTGCCCCTCAACCCACACTGTCATCTCCATCACCGATCTCGCCAGTGAGTGAGAGTTGTATATCTTACTACTACTGTTTTCACACCATCACAACCGCATAGACCACCGTAGGGCTTAGATTCCGGCGTCGACCTAGGGTTATAGAGGACGACGATTGTCGATATATGGTGGTTTGGGTTTAAACTGTATCGTCCTCCACAAGATCTGGTTTTAGAAAGATTTAAGGGGTTAGATGAGGCCGACAAAGATGGTGCAAGGTGGTGGGGGTGGTGGTGGTGGTTGGGTGGAGTTGGTGCACAAGTGGTTGTGGTCGGCTGTGAGGGGGGTCGGGTGATGGTGGTGGTCCGGTGGAGTTGGTGCAAGGTGATGGTCGGGTGGTGGCCGTTAGTGGCGAAGCTTGAAATTTTTTACGGGGGGTTTGAAAACGTATATACCCAAAAATTTCTATAGAACCAGGGGTCGAAACCATATATACCCAAAAATTTCTATAGGAAAACTACATATATAACACTACTGGCCGAAAAGTTCGGGGGGTCGGGCGCCCCTCCCAGTCCCTTCAAAGCATTGCCCCTGGTGGCCGTGCATGGTGGGGATGAGAAGGTGGTGGTTGGGTGGCAGCAGTGTATCTAGTGGTGAGAAGCTGCTTGTGAGGTGGTGACCATTAGTGGTGGTGGTTGTTTCCCCTAAGACCATGCGTAGTCGTTTGTTGAATAATGCCCCCACCCTGGGGCGTTTTCTGCCATGTGACAGTCCAGTAAGCATGGGGGCATTATTGGGCGTTTTTGCAAAAGTGGCGTAGTGGGAATAATGTCCAATAACGCCCCATCCAATCATTACACAATTATTTATTTATTTTTTGAAATTAAAAACTTAAAGTACTTCATTAAATTAAAAAAAAATATAATACTTAAAAATTACATTGCAAAATTTTAAGTTTTATAAAAGATCCAAATGAGACATTTAATAAACAAAACTTTAGGGACTGATATAGCATTTTTAAAACTTAAAATATTAAAGATATTGAAGTTTAAAACCACAGGGCCTAATGTGACAACAGAGCAAACTTTTAAAACCCTTCTTCTTCTTCTTCTGACCTTCTTCTTCTTCGTTTGACCTGCAAGATATCCGGCCAAACCCAAAAATTCCGGCCAAACCCACAAAAAAATGTAAATGGTCTACCTGAAAGAATCAGCTGTGACTGGTCGAACCTTTGCCCCCATAGCGTGATTTAAACCACGCCAAATCAAAATTTCCTGCCAAACACGCCCAGGGGGTGGTGGGGCAGCGTGCTTGGGCGTTTTCCGGCGCAAAAAACGCCCGTTTGGGCACGACTACGGGTGGTCTAAGCTCCGCTCGTGAAATACCCTAACCATTAGTCATTATAAATTAAATTTTAACACATTTTTTAAAGTAAAAAAAGATTAAGATATCCAATAAATATAAATCTAACCACAAAAGTTTAAATAATTATAACCTAACCCCATCAATGGAGTTTTTCTCTAATTCTACCACCTCAAAACAAACATTTCTCAACACAGAACTCGACCCCACGAAAATACACCAACTACCTCTTTCACACTAAAAACAAACCAAATATTCCACAAAACGTGAGCACGTAACATACCACCCGGCGCACATTAACACCATCACTTAATCCAGCGCCACTTGGCTGATCACTCACCGGCGGCGTAAGGCTTCCATCACCGTTCGCCGGAGGCTCAACATACGGCGGCGGCGGAGGTTGATTAAGACTCGGTGGAAGTCCGACGCCATGAGTGACGTTGATCCCGAACGCCATCCCGTTCTGGCACTGAACACCGTCACTAGCATCGGAGAAGAAGTAGTTTGCTCCTTCGATAGTCAACGGAACCGCGACGGTCAACGGCTGCCCGAACTGCTGGTTCCCTGAGCTGTAACTGAATGTATCACCACTATCTGATGAGTTTTCGATGCTGCAGCTACGGTACGTCGTTTCGTTGTAGGTTAAAATAACCGTCTGATTCGTGTTCGTGTTGAATACTACACAAAATTCAAATTCAAATTCAAAATCAAATTCGAGATCAACGTATTCTACCTAAATACTACATAAAATCACAATATACGATCTGAATCAGAATCAAATCAGATCAGATCATGAATTGAAATCTATTGCACACAGATCGAATCGATTTTGACCGATTCAAAGTCAAACTTAAGTCAAAATAACCGTTTGATTCGTGTTCGTGTTGCATACTACACATTATTAATCAAATCAATTTCAAAATAAAAACCTAAATCAAGTTCAGATCAATGTATTTCTCCTAAAAACCACACAATAATCAAAATCGCAATCCTAATCGAAATCGAATCAGATCATCAATTGAAATCTATTGAACACAAATCGAATCGATTTTGACCGATTGAAAGTCGTACTTACTTAAGTAGTCGCCGAGTTCGAAGGTTTGATTAGCGCTCCAGGAGGCGTAATTAGCGGAGGATTTGTTGGTGTTTGGATCGAAAAGCCAGCCGGCTTTGTCTCCGACGGTGTGGTTAGTGTATGCGGTGGCGTCAGTGAGGAAAAGTGCAAGTAGTGTTAAATGTATCGCCGTCGCCGGAGCCATTGGATCCGGCTGGAAGAGTGGAGGTTACTTGTGGTCGGTGATTGGAAGTAGTGATCTGATTTCAAATTTCGAAAGAGTTTGAAAATTTTGTGTTTAGGGCATGTTTGGGTAAGCTTTTAAAAACAACTTATTGTCTTATTGGCTTTTTGGAAAAGTCACGATTTTGTGACTTATTGGTTTTTTCCCCTCACATACACCCTCTTTGCCAAACATCATTTTAGCTTTTTCCCCTCACATACACTCTCTTTGCCAAACATCATTTTAGAGCTTATGACTTTTCAAAAAGCCAATAAGTCAATAAGTTGTTTCAAAAAGCTTACCCAAACATGCCCTTAATTTGGGATTTTGATAAAGAAAATTGATGCCTACTTCTATTTTTTTAATTCACGATGGAGAAAAGTTGATTATTTTATATTATAATTACTTTATTTAGAGAAAAATGCCCGGATAGTCCCTGTGGTTTCTCCTTTTTTCACCTATAGTCCCCAACTTTCTAAAATTACCTGAATAGTCCCCAAGTTTTCATTTTTTGTTCCCGGATAATCCTTGGGTCTAACTTCAGTTTGTTTTCTCTGTTAACATGGTGTGAAATGACAAAAATACAATTTCCTTAAAAGGCCAAACCATAGAGACTATCCGGGCATCTTCTTCACTTTTATTTATAAAACCCCACCACCACACTTCATCTTCAACCTCCACCCATCATCACCCTCATCCACCCTCCACCATCACCGCCACAATCAGATTTGAGCAGAGGGATGCCGGTGGTGAGAAACCCTAAATCATATTTGAGTTGTTTACAGCCGTTTCCATCTCATATTCCCTACTATGTTCTCTGAAACCTTATCTCTCAAATCCACCATCACTATAATCTCTAAACACACAAATCTTTCAACACCCTCACACCTCCTGCTTCACCCCTCTTCCTCCGATGAATAACTGGCCGACGACCGGCTCCCCTTTTTCCGACAAACACCCATCAGCCGACACAACCCCCACTGTTACGGAATTAAATGGCTGTCACCACCAGTTGGTGGTGGCGTGCGGCAGCGACAGTGTAAGAAGAGGGAAGGAGGCAGAGAACAAGTAACAACGGCGGTAGCCGCTGTCTGTGACAGAGAGAAAGACACAGAGAGAGAAGGAAAGGCGGTGACTGAGCCGGTGACAAGGGTTCTCGACGGCAGTGGTGGCTCCGGAGACACCACGACGATGGAGGTGGTTGACTGGTGAGCAATCGGCGACGAGCGGCGAGGTTCGACAGCCGCTACTTCTTCGTGGTGGGTGTTTACGGTGGCCCAGTGATGGAGGCGGTGAGTATACTCTAGCAGGGATGTTGAAAATGATGATGTTTATTCGGGTTCTCTCACGAGATGATTCGGGTTCATCTAACCTAGTATAAAAGGGTAGTGAGAAACCCTAAATCATATTTGAGTCGTTTACAGCCGTTTCCAGATTTGAGGTTGGAGGAGGGTGATGGTGGGTGGAGGTTGAAGATGAAGTGTGGTGGTGGGGTTTTATAAATAAAAATGAAGAAGATGCCTGGATAGTCCCTATGGTTTGGCCTTTTAAGGAAATGGTATTTTTGTTCACACCCTCTTAACAGAGAAAACAAACTGAAGTTAGACTCAGGGACTATCCGGGAACAAAAAATGAAAACTTGGGGACTATTCAGGTAATTTTAGAAAGTTGGGGACTATAGGTGAAAAAAGGCAAAACCACAGGGACTATCCGGGCATTTTTCTCCTTTATTTATTAGTCGTAGCCTTTATATAGGAACGCTCCAATTTCAAATTTCGTTTTAGAGGTGTTTGGATTTCTTCTCAAAAGAATAACTTATTAACTTATATAAGTCATAAATGAAAAGTTATAAATATTAACTTTTTAAAAAACAATTTCTCAACACACAAAATTAACTTAAATAAGCTAACCCAAACACTATAAAAACAACTTATTAACTTTTATAAGTCAATAAAGTATAAGTTGCTCCAAAATAACTAACCCAAACACTATAAAAACAACTTATTAACTTTTATAAGTCAATAAATTATAAGTTGCTCCAAAATAAGTTAACCCAAACACCCCCTTATAGACCTTTAAATATATCAGGGCCAACCTTGACCGTCACCCAACATCTCCTCTTCTTTCTCCCTTCCGTCCCGCTCGTGTTGGTGCCGCATACTCAATAGTTGAGTTTGAACGAAAACTCGGTGGAGATTGGACTCTTAAAATCAATATCGGTGGAGGCTGAACTCTTAAAAATCCAATATTTTACATAAAAAAAAAAAAAAAATTCAGAAATTTTTGATAAAATTTAACACTACGCATGAAAAACCGGCTGGGGCCGGGGCACCCCCGCCAGTGCGCATACTCACACTCATCTACAACAAGCCGACATAGTTTTTTATATTGATACAAGTCATGTTACACCATTGTTCACGTGGTGTTTGAACTTTAATTTTTTTAATGAAATTTTATTCAATTTTCAAACTATAAAATAGCAACTTTTTGTTGCTTTAAGTGGTTGTAACATATGCATTGGAAGTTTTTCAAAAAAAAAATTACATTTTTAACTTTTAACCCAAAGGTTTTTATATTTTGCATTTTTACTCCATTGACTTTTTTAGGTTTAAACCAAAGCTTTTCAACTTTTCGATTTAACCCCAACACTTTATTATTTTCAACTTTGGTCCGCCATACTTTTCATCTTTCGCAATTTTTTCGTTTTACGTTTCGTTCTAAATTTTGTGAGTCAACACGCAGCAACGTGCTTGTAGGGTTCAACGTTTTTTCGTCTGTTTGACAGCCCAATCGCAACGCGTGGATCCTAGATCGACTTAGTTATTCTCTTCTACCTTTTACGTTTCTATCTAATTTCTTCGCATTAACACGTTGCCACTGGCGTGCGTGGTTCAACGATTTTACGTATGTGTTTTTGTTCGGTGTTATTTTTTACTTTTTCATTTATTTTATTTTTACAAGCTCTTCTGAAGTTGGTGTTCGTTGGTAGTGGTTTGACATTAGTGCTACTTGGCACAATTTTACGAAAGTATTTAACCTATTAAGTTTTTTACTAATAATTTTTTCACGTGCAAGTCAGATATAATACGTTTTCGTTTAAAAATAATATTTTTACATGCATATTTTTATGTACGTTTTGGTATAAATTTGAGTTGGTGTATGTTTCGACGTAAATTTTTTTAGGAAACGAGTCAGGTGATGTTTTGTAAATTTTGTTTCAAACCGAGCGGAGTCAAATTGTGGTTTTTTTTCCATTTTTTCAAAAGCTCTAATTCATCTCTTTTGATTATATGTGTTAGTTTTTCCGTTATACCCGTTACATTTTCTATCTATGATTTGGGCCACATATAATACCTTATGATTGTACGGTATAAATTTGATTTACGTTATGTTTGATCCAATTGCAATGCTTATATAGGTAACCTTGAGGTCAATCAGATACATCGAAACGCGTGTTTTTATATGGTTAACGCGTCACATAACGTTTGGACTAATCTATTCGATGTTTGCGATGTATCGCGCCGCAACGCGCGCGGGTCTTATTGCTAGTTTAACATAAAACACAACGCACATGAAAATTACAATAACATGTGACTATGAACTTCATAACTAAATTCCATCGCTGAGTGGTGTGGAGCAAAGCCCCCATGCTACTACACGTCATCGCCACGTCTGCATCGCCTTTGGTTATGGCAGGGTGGTTTAGCTAAGGTTACCAAAAAAAGAAAAAAAAAGGAGAAAAAAAAAACAAAAAAAAAAGGAAAACAAACAAAAGGAACTCTGATTGGTTGATTGTTGGTGGCCTCCACCTTTCTCTCCTTCTGTCACACCCCGAATTCCACGTGTCACCGGTGGGCCCGGTGGGAGAGTATCGTGACGTGGTTGGCAACATAATAGTCAAACAACACAATATTTAAATGCACAGCGGAAGCAAATGAAAGATGTATTTCAACCGAATAAAATTGTAATATCGAGTATCACAACAGTTGAAATTTTATCCACAGACGGATCAAAAATAAATAGGAAACAGTAGTTCAACAGACGATAGGCATCTTAAGCTTGCGAGACTCTTTATTGATGCTAGGAGTTGCCAGCCTATTTCGCGTAGTACCTGCACTTAACCTTTTGGGAAAATACGTCAGTTTACACTGGTAAATACAATCAATTGACTCATTTTAAAAATTATTAAAAATTGATTTGGATGCACGTGGCATAAATATCTTTTATAACTTGGGATAATTATTTAAATATATAAACTTGTAAAAAAATTACGTGTTCCTTATGCGTTCAGTAGCCCGGTTCGTGCCGGGTTAAAGATCAATAGACACACCACATTTCTTATTTATGCACTGACGGGTGTACGCCTACACCCCGCGCTTAGGTCGTGGCCATTTCGTAAAATGATGCCAAGGATATCCGGGACATGGTCATTAACCTCCCAAAGGCGTTAAGCAAACAAAACATATTTAAACGGGTCATCTCGATAATACTTAACCACCAATCGATTAAGGTCGAATGCCCGACCAAGCGGTATTTTATATACCGTACCCCCAAGCCCGTATAAGGGAAAATAAGTTAAAAGTATTTACCTTTGCAAGTATAATTCACAATTAGCAAGTGCGGGTAGCTTTTACCGGGTCTCCTATTCTGGAACAAAGGTTTATAATAACCTATTAGAATCCTAACGGCCTTTAGTTAAGCTTAAGCTTAGACCGGTTAGTTTTAAAGTTAAATACGGTTCAAACGCACGATTAAGCGAAGACCGGAATAGAATGTGATTTAGACCCGACAAGTTTGAAGACTTGTTTAATATGGGTAATCTAAACACATTCTGGATTTTGAGATAAAACCGATAAGGTTTGACCCGTTTCGGATAATTTATGCAAACTAGTTACATAAACCGAACCGAACGCGCAAGAGGCATAACGGGTGACTATGAGAGTCATATACAGGTTTCCTAAGTTAATATGCCTCAAATATGTTGTGACATCAGTAAGATATCTTTTATTATGCCCGAATCGAATTTAAACTCATATTATGCCCCGTATGGGTATTTTGGTCATTTTCAAGGTTATAAAAGAGTTTAAGTATTAACCTGAGTTACAGGTCTGATGTAATCAGCAAAAAAATACTAAATTTACTAAGTTATATCAGTAGGGTGTTGCATATATGTGAAATTTATCAATTATAACCAAACTATGCACCGTAGAGGCATTTTGGTAATTTCACATAAGCCGAAAAGCTCAACACTGAAGTCTGAGTTCAACAACATTTGCTTACTGCTAAAATATTATAATTTTCCTAAAATATCAGTAGGTATCAACCCTTGTATGTTTAAAATAGTTTTAGTACACACTATGCGTTAAAAACACTTAAAAAGGCGATTAGAAGCCGTTTCCGGGTTCTATATAGAAAGCTGATATTTTATTATCCCAGAAGGTTTAAAATAATTTATTTATCATAAGAAATCAGTAGCAAAAGGTTTGGGGTCAAAAAGATATCTAAAACTCATTTTATAGCCCAAAAGGGCAAAACTGACAATTACCGAATTAAGCTTATGACTCTAATTTATGCTCAGCCTAAAATTAATTAAAAATCTTCAAAAATCCCAAAATAATATATTACATCAGTGGGTAAAGAGTTTGATATCAAAAAGTGGGTTTAAATAGGCTATATGCTAATTATGCCGTTTAATCGCTAAAAAGCTTTCTAATTACGCTAATGAGCATAACTCTCAATCTACACCTCAAACTGATGTCAAATTTTTGGGTGCAAGTTTATAATTCAGTAACTAAGGTTTCTACTCTTTTACATCTTTAAAAATCACGTTTTATGATGAAAAGAGCATAATGGTCAACATATAGGCAATTAACGGAATCATGCATATTAATTGGATAGCTAATGAACCAAGGTGTATAATCACAGAGGGTTATACTAACATGTAACCTGGTCCTAAGGAAGCTCTGAAGCATTTCCAAATCATACTAAATCGGGTCAGAACTGAAAGTCAAAGCAAAAGTCAAACTATGCGACTTTCGGTTCCGAACTGGGTCTCTTCTGAAAATTGTCGGGTTGAACATGTTTAGACATGTTCTTACATTAATTACCAAGTTATATTAATGATCAAAAAGGTTGTATGGGTTCTACATTGCTAATTATGCATAAATTGGAAATTAAGCATTCTGTTGACTTTTTAATAACAAGTTTGACCCGACATTTGACCTAGTTAGAGTGGGAATCAGAGGGTGCCCTTTTAAGGGCTTATTGCCCACATAATTACCAACTTATAACTACTTTCAATTTGACTAATCACTGGACCATCAATGATTAATCGCTAAGTTAACCGTTAATTACGACAGTTTGACTTTTAAGCTAAAACTAAGTAAAAACTCAACTAAGAAAGGTTAAGCATACTTACTGAAGTCCTATGCACGATTAGTGATCACTTGAGTCTGCTTTGGAGCTCCAGAAATGATCAGAAATGCTGATGGAAGGTGTGGTTACAAAGTTGCAACACAAGGCCCTTTTATAGTGCTTTAATCACCTTAGATCATTGACAAATCATGCTAGCAATGGCCATGGATCATCAACAGATGTCCCTAAGTGCCTAGGACTGTTTAGGGGTCGCGCATGTAGTGAAAATATCCCTTATAAGTCGGTTAAAAGACTGGACAGGCTGCTGTCCATGTTTTCTGTATCTGGGGGTCTTACGCGGCCCGCCTGAGCCTCGTATTCAGCTTTCACATTTTCAAGTTGTTGCATATTTGTCTCTTGGCCTTTCGAAGGGTCAACCAACTTATTTCTTGCATTTTGAACCCTTCAATTTGACTTATAGGGGCTTCAAGATATATACCCACTTTGTTAAGTCCTCGGTTAACTTTATTGTTACCCGAAAAGTCATAACTTTCAACGTTGACGCTTTAACCCCTTGTATACGAATTTGATCATAACTTTCTCATACGATAACGAAACTTTATGACATTTATATCGTGCATTCTAGTGAGCATAATTAACCGTTACAAAGCTTCGGGTTTGTTAAAAGGTCACTCAGAGGTATAACTTAAACATGTTGACACATTTAACCCCTGTAGTTTGTAATATCTCACTTTCTTTCATTTTTAGCCTCGTATGATCCTTGATTTATTCGTTTGAAGGTATGAGCATCATGTAGGGTTATTATAAGTATATTTATTCACTGTTGACATTTTGAACTCGTATATTCACATACTTTCCATGTTTGTCAACTTTAGTCCTTCTAGAACATTCTTTCACACGTTCAAACCTATGACACGTGTCAATACATTATAGGACGTGAATTTTCGAGGTGTTACATCCTCACCCCCTTAAAAGAAATCTCGACCTCGAGATTTACTGAAACATATGAGGGTACTTTTCTTTCATTGTGGACTCCACCCCCTACGTATACTCGGGACCTCTACGGGCATCCCATTTTACCTTTACAATAGGCACGTGCTTCCTTCGAAGCTTCTTAACCTGTCGATCCTCGATCGACACAGGTTTTTCAACAAATTTCAAGCTCTCTTCTATGTGCACATCTGTATGTGGTATGACTAGTGATTCGTCAGCGAAACACTTCTTCAGATTGCAGATGTGAAACACATTGTGAATACCACTAAGCTCTTCAGGTAAGTTTAACTTATAGGCAACTGATCCGACACGTTCGATGACTTCGAACGGTCCTATGTATCTCGGGCTTAACTTGCCTTTCTTACCAAATCGCATCACTCCCTTCCAGGGTGATACTTTAAGCAACACCTTGTCGCCTACTTCGAAGTTAAAAGGTTTACGCTTCAAATCTGCGTAGCTTTTCTGCCTATCTCGGGCAGCTTTGAGATGGTCACGAATCTGGACAATCTTGTCCGTCGTTTCAAAAACTATCTCCGGTCTTGATAATTGGACATCTCCAACTTCCGCCCAACAAACGGGCGTTCTGCACTTTCTATCGTATAAGGCCTCAAAAGGCGCAACTTTAATGCTACTATGGTAGCTATTGTTATATGAAAACTCGATTAATGGTAGGTGGTTATCCCAACTACCACCCAAGTCGATCACACATGCACGAAGCATGTCTTCCAACGTTTGAATAATACGCTCGCTTTGTCCGTCTGTCTGAGGATGGTAAGCCGTACTAAAATTCAAACGCGTGCCCAGAGATTGTTGGAAACTTTTCCAAAAATGTGACGTGTATCTAGTATATCTGTCAGAGATAATAGCCACAGGCACGCCATGTAGAGCTACAATCTTATCTACGTACAATTGGGCTAACATGTCGGAGCTATAGGTCTCCTTAATGGGTAGGAAATGTGCTGACTTAGTCAGTCTGTCTACGATCACCCATATGGTATCATTTCCTTTCCTTGTCTTAGGTAACTTGGTGATAAAATCCATAGTTACCATCTCCCACTTCCAAGTGGGAAGTTCAGGCTGTTGTAGCAAACCTGACGGTTTTTGATGTTCTGCTTTGACTTGCGCACACGTCAAGCATTTAGCTACATAGGTGGCTACAGACTTCTTCAAGCCTATCCACCAATAGTTTGCCTTCAGATCCTGGTGCATCTTATCAGCTCCAGGATGAACGGAATATTTAGAACTATGGGCTTCCTGGAGGATAACATCTCGAAGTCCTCCATAAATTGGAACCCATATTCGTCCATCCAATCTCAAGATTCCGTCCTTGCTAAGAGATAATTGTTCTTCAGTTACTCCTAACTTTTCGTTAGGATAGTTAGCTTCCAACACAGCTTCCTTCTGTGCAGCTAACAACCTTTCGTTCAAACTGTTCTTTATTTCAATGCTCTTGGCATTGATTCGGATGGGTTTCACCCTTTCTTTTTGATTCAAGGCATCGACGACTATATTCGCCTTGCCGGGATGGTATCTGATTTCACAATCATAATCATTCAAAGTCTCCATCCATCGGCGCTGCCTCATGTTTAAATCCTTTTGGTTAAACAGGTGTTGGAGGCTCTTGTGATCAGAATAGATCACACATTTGATACCATATAAATAGTGCCTCCATAGCTTCAGTGCAAATACAACGGCACCCAACTCCAAGTCATGGGTGGTGTAATTCTTTTCATGCACCTTTAACTGTCTTGAAGCATAGGCAATAACCTTGCATTTCTGCATAAGCACACACCCCATGCCAGTGTGTTATGCATCGTAGTAGACTACGAATTCTTCGGTACCTTCAGGCAATGTCAGCACAGGCGCGTTGCTCAATTTCTGATTAAGGATATCGAAGGATTCTTGTTGCTTGGGTCCCCAGTCGAACTTAATCTTCTTCCTAGTCAAAGAAGTTAGGGGCGCAACAATCCTTGAAAATTTTTCGATAAAGCGCCTGTAGTATCCTGCCAATCCCAAGAAACTACGAATTTCTGTGGGCGTCTTCGGCTCCTGCCAGTTCATAACTGCTTCCACCTTAGCGGGATCCACTTGGATACCACGCTCACTAACCACATGTCCAAGGAATTGGACTTCTCGAAGCCAAAATTCACACTTTGAAAATTTGGCGTAGAGTTTCTCATGATGTAGAAGTTTAAGAATACAGCGAAGGTGTTTCTCATGGTCAGCTTGGTTCTTCGAGTAAATGAGAATGTCGTCGATGAAGACGATGACGAATTTGTCTAAGTATGGCTTGCAAACGCGATTCATGAGATCCATGAACGCGGCAGGTGCATTAGTGAGCCCAAAAGGCATCACTAGGAACTCGTAATGACCATAACGAGTCCTAAATGCAGTTTTGTGTACATCTTCATCTCTAACCTTCAGTTGGTGGTAGCCTGACCTTAAGTCAATCTTCGAGAAGTAACTTGCCCCTTGCAATTGATCGAACAAATCGTCGATTCTGGGCAAAGGATACCTATTCTTTATAGTGACCTTATTAAGCTCACGGTAATCGATGCACAGACGCATCGATCCATCCTTCTTTTTAACAAACAAGACTGGTGCTCCCCATGGAGACGAACTAGGTCTAATGAAACCTTTAGCTAGCAATTCATCTAGTTGTGCTCTCAATTCCTTCATCTCTGTTGGTGCCAACCTATAAGGTGCTCTAGCAACAGGTGCTGCTCCAGGGATGATGTCAATTCTGAATTCCACTTGCCTATCTGGTGGTAAACCAGGTAGTTCTTCTGGAAAAACTTCAGGGTATTCAGAAATGACGGGGATGTCTTCCATCTTAGGTTTCGGCTCATCAATAGTCACTTGTGCCATGTAGATGACACAACCCTTCTTCAAACACTTAGAGGCTTTGAGCATAGTCACTTGCTCAGGCAGTCCATACCGGGTATCTCCCTGAATGGTAAGTGATTCGCCAGACGGAGTCTTTATCACCACTTGCTTTCTATTGCAGACAATCTGGGCCTGGTTATGAGATAACCAGTCCATGCCTAATACGATGTCAAAACCGGCTAACTTCAAAGGAAGTAGGGACAAAGGAAAATAGTGGTTCTTAATGGATATGAAACATCCATCTAATATGGTTGAGGCGGTTTCTATGGTGCCATCTGCTAACTCCACCTCGTATTTCACACTTAAGGTTTTAATAGGTAAATTCAGCAATTTGCAAAACTTATTATCTACAAATGATTTATCTGCGCCTGAATCAAAAAGTACTCTTGCATAGACATCATTTATGAGAAAGGTACCTGTGATCACGTTATCGTCTTGCACAGCCTCATTCGCATCCATCCTAAAGACCCTAGCATTGGTCTTCTTTCCTTTATCAGCTTTCTTTGTGAGTTTTGGGCAATTGGTCTTGATATGCCCCTTCTCATTACAGCTGTAGCAGGTTGCATCCTTCAACTTTTTGCAATCCAAGGTCTTGTGTTCCTTGGACTTGCATATACCACAGGCAAAAGTTCTTGACTGAGTCTGCGAGTTTGATTCAAACCTGCACTTCCTGAAGTGCTGTTTCTTGCAGATCTTGCACTTGGGCTTATCACTAGATTGATGCCCATCCTTCTTCGACTCAGACCCTCTCTTGTGGTCATTGCTTCCTCGGTGCTTCTTGTTTGACCTCCGTGAATTGTCATCTTCACGTTTCCTTTTCTCGGCATCCTTGTTCCTCAGCGATCTTTGTCTGACCGCGTCCAGTGTGAGGGACAAAGATATATCAGCTACAGATCTGAAAGTAGCTGGCCGAGAGGCCTTCACGCTTGCCTTGATTTCTGGGGCTAAACCCCCAATGAAACGAGCTATTCTTTTGGGTTCCGGGGTCACCAGATACGGAACCAATCTGGACATTGTGTTGAAGCTCGTGAGGTAAGCTTGGCAGTCAAGGTTCTGCATAACCAACGATAGGAAATCAGACTCAATCTTCTCAACCTCATGCTGAGGGCAGTAGTTTTCCCTGATGAGGGCAACAAATTGTTCCCATGTCATATTGTACAGTGGGATCTTCCCAGTAGCTTGAATCAACGATCTCCACCAGGCCAAGGCCTCGCCTTTAAACGATTGAGACACAAACTTGACCACATCCTTCTCAGCGCATCCGCTGATATCAATAACTGTGTCTATCTCATCCAACCACGTCATACAATCTATAGCTTCTTTCTCCCCAGTGAAATCCCTGGGTTTGCATGAAACAAAATATTTGTAGGAGCAACCCTTATTCTGGGTTCCTTGTTTCGGTACGATCTTTTGAGATGGGACACTTTGCTGATTTGTGGACTGACGATCGTCATCAACTTTCTTGGGTTCTTCCTCCTTGGAGGGAGGCTTGCTGTGAGCCTCGGATTGAGTTTTAGGCTTTGAATGCGGTGTAGATAGGGTCCTACTCCGAGTCCCACTATATCCATCATACTGCCGCTCAATGGCCTTTGTAACAGCGTTATCTATTAACGCTTGTAGTTCAGCACCAGTTATATTAATTCGGGCATTATCATTATTCTCCCTTGGTTGACTATTAATTTCATCCGAGTCAGCCATTGCAGTTTGAACTGTTACATAAAAGATTGACAATAATTTATTTGGGACTTTATTATGGAATTGTCTTTTATGGCAATTCATTAACCATGGTAAACATAGACCATATTTGGTTAATTTTTTACTCACATTTATTTAGGATTTTATTATAACTTATCCTAATTATAAAATAATAACAGTATTATTAGCACAAAAGGCTTAGTCACAAGGACATTTTTAAATTATAAGCCATGATTTCAGAGAATCAAGGCATGAAAGTTTGAACATAGTTCTTTACCTTTTTCAGACAGGGTCGCAGACTATTACTGTCTTTTGTCTCATATGAAAATGAGCAGGGCTCGTAAGCATTATATTACTAATGGATGGTCAACATGTGATCATCTTAACTAATGATTTAAACCCATGATTTATATATCATTAGTTTAAATTTAGAATCTTTTGAAGAATCCTATTAAGAATGACGTGTGTGATTTTAACGAATCACTTCTGCCAGGAGCGTTAACATGTTTTCAGATGTTAACAGGAATTTGAATCTTTTAAATAGGCCTTACCATCTTGGCCCGGTCTTATAATGACACGAAGGCTAGGTTATACCGTTAAGATTCTTAATTAATATTTAAATAGGCAGATATATTTTTAAAAGGAATGATTTTGATTCATTTATTTCATATATAATTTATTTATGCATATAATGGCAAAAATGAAATTTATAAACTTTTCATTCCATTAATTTATTAAAAGATTACACATCGCTCTAAACGGGACTTTTTAATAGACAAAATACCCACGCAGGGGTTTAAAACAAAATGCTAGTCCACGTAGGGACTTAAACAAACAACATACCCTCGTAGGGGTTAACAGAAAGATAGGCCCACGCAGGGGTCAAAACAAACAAACATACCCACGCAGGGGTTAATACAGCAAGACAGGCCCACGCAGGGGCTCAACTGATACAAGGAAATTACAACAACAATGGAAGGATTCAGTGGTCCTTCTTGCTCTTCCCTTTTATTAAACTTGTCAATCCCTGGAAGAAACTTTGTCGCTCCCTGCGGTCTCTGTTAAAATCTCGCTCGACTTGGTCCAATCTTTGAAGAATTTCTTCCCATTCGGGTGGGGAAAACCGTGGCGGCTGCGATTGTTGCCGGATTATAGGTTTAGCAGGTATTTGGTACCCATGAGTTGGGTAACCTACTCCCCAAGGAGCTCCATACGGTCCTTCAGGATGAAGGGCGTTATAGTTGGCCGCTACCAAGTATGGGTCGGCTTAAGCGTAATTATAGTTGGTGTGAGCCGGCTGCTCAAATGGGTTGTACGCCATCGAACCAGTGTATGCAGGAATCGGGTTATCAAAACCCATCGGTGGTAGCTGTGGCACAACTGGGTTTGAAGGTCCACCCATTTGCGGGTCTTCCTGAAGTGGCGGGTAATGACTGCCACTTGATTGACGAGGAGAGCTAAAATGGAAATCCCTCGCTCGCACAGACATACGTGCGCCGGTTCTCCTACGCCTTGGCGGTTCTGGAGGTGCTTGATGAACTGGCGGCGGTGGAGGCGGTGGCGTGACAGCCACAAAACGTGAATCCCCAGAGGGATCCTGCTGCTGCTGCTGGTGGTGAGGCAACGAATGATGCGAGGGTGTAAAATACCACTCGAACTGGTTAAACCGTGCCTGATAACTGTCTGGACCATGGTAGGGTGATCCATGAAAAGACGAACCATCAGATACCTCGATAGGATGGTTGGGTGTACCGGTTGCAGGCTCGACGGGATCCGTGTCCTCGTCTATGTCCTCTGCATGATCGCCGGAGAAATGATCCTCTGGCCCTAATGGGTTAAAACCCACTGGTTCTTGTATGTAGTTTCCCGGGTTAAACCGGCCCTGAAAGACGGGAGTGGGGTCTCCAAAGGAATTGTGCGATAGGGATCGCTGTAGAGGTATGTAAGAAGGTTGTGGGTTATTGGGCTCGTTTTCCGACTGTGGCCCATAGGAGTTATGATAGGGAGGCGTT